>CM042015.1:102346661-102501661 GCA_023525715.1 Cichorium intybus
CATTTCTAGAATAAGTACACAAATACGTTTCTTTCCAAATACCATATATACAACATATATATGTATTTGACAACCAAATAGACAAACAAGATAACATTATCCCACTAATGTTTGCAAACTAATGTTCTATAAACGGTTAGGGTTTATTATTGAATAGAAAATAAATACAATAAAACGAATATATATATATATATATATATATATATATATATATATATATATATATATATATATATATATATATATATAAAATACTCAGGGGTGTTTGAGATTGTTTATTTAAAACAACTTATGCTTATTTTTAAAAGTGCTTATTAACTTATCCGATCTTAAAACGAGGTTTTGAAAAAAGTGTTTGGATTAGCTTATGCGATAGCAAAACGTAATAAGTTGATAAGTTGTTGTTTTAGTGTTTGACAATTTCTGCTTATAAATGTAAAATGACTAATAAGGGTAAGATATACATAGACATATAGTTACAGTAGGATTAATATGGTAAATTGGTCCAAATAAGTCATAAGTTATTTTAAATAAGTTAGAACTCACTAACTTATAAAAAGCTCATTATTTAAGCAAATAAACACTTTTGATTTTCGTATATCCAAACACTGAAAACTGCTTATTTGCGATGCCAAACCTCAATAAGCAAATAAACATATTAAATAAGCAATCCCAAACATCCCCTCAAAAGGTTGAGAACATGATAATGAATCTGGACTCTTTAAACATTCATATTTAAGGTTATATTCAAATTATATTTTATTAAATTTAAAAACTTGGTGTTATTAAAACGTAACTTAAAAATACACGTTAGGGGTATATAGGAAATTTCAAATTTAGTTGTTTTCTAAATAGCGGATCTCTAATTTATTTGTTACCTAAATATCTGGTCTCCCATTTAATAATAAAGATTGAAATTGATTTAAACTAGATTGAGCCCGTGCTTCGCACGGGCTGGAATGAAACCTGATATGTATGCGTATTATTCTGTTAGTTCTTTCTATGGTATAAGTTTTTTCTTTTTATTGGTATCTTTTATATTATGCTATTAGGTATTTGTTTACGAAAGACACATATGGTAAAAAGGCATAGGAATATTCGAAACTCAGCCTCATTAACTTCTTGTATTGACTTGTACATTCTACAAAAACTATTTTACAAATTTGTGGAAAAAGTAGAAAAACAATTGGAAAAAAGAAAAACAAAACCAAAAAGCTTCAATGGAGCCATGATAATTTCAAACCAAAAAAGAGGAAAACTTTCATATTTCAAAGCCAATATGAATTATTGAATTGTACTCTCCACAATACCTACTTTATGTAATATTGGAAAAAGCAAAAAAAAACGAAAAATACAAAACCGAACCCCTGTAAAAAACGAAAACCCATCAGTTAAGCAACCTCCATTATTTAAAATATTCAATTTATAATTTATAATCCCATAAAATTATTTTTCATATGTAGTCCTTTAATAAAGGCGTAATAATTTCAAAAGAAAAAAGAATAAAAAAGAATATTGTGATTCTTACTTAATCTGGAAAAGCATATGGAAAACTCAGCCTCATCAACTTCTTCTATCGACTTGTACTTTCTACAAAAACTATTTTACAAATTAGTGAAAAAAGTAGAAAAAGAATTGGAAAAAAGAAAAACTGAAACCAAAGAACCAACCTGGAAAAAAGCCTATTTTTGCAAACCTAAAACTTTCGTTTTTCAAACCCAATCTCCTTCGTTAAGTTGTACTCTTCATAATAACTATTTTATGAAATATTGAAAGAAGCAAAAATAGAATTGGAAAAAAAGTAAAACTGAAACAAAAGGTGGCAACAAAAGTGTTTTCGGGAACAACAAATGTCACAATCCGATTGGAAGTAAATACACACCCCTCTTAAAAACCGGAAACCCCCTACCCCCCCCCCCCCCCCAAAAAAAAAAAAAAAACCTTCTAGAAAACCCCTTGCAATTCATTATATAGTAATTTTAAAAAAAAGGAACATGATGAACTTGGCTCGATAAAGAGGGAAAAACGCGTGGATAACCTACACCATCACCACCGCTAGAGGAGCCGTCATCGTTTTTCCACAATCACCAGCCACACGATTCGTGACCCGCATCAGCACAGCCCAACCCCGATCTTCTTCATCTTGAATGTAAGTCTTTAACACACACCGCCAAACACCCTCGGCACATTCACCCTTCCCACAGCCCCCATATACACGAGCCTTGTTTGGGTGACACCTGCCAAGTAGCGTGGATTAGCTGCTGCACCGACTCTCGACTTCAATTTTCAAGAGGTTTTCGGATCTTATTTATTTACTCGTTTTTGCATTTGATTTCATGTATTGAGATTCTATCAAAGTCGTTACATTGGATATTAAAATATGTATTATCAACATTTCAGTTGCAATATCTTCTATGATTAACAAATGGTAAACGTGAACTACTAATATTGCTTTATGGTTTTGGTTACCTGTCATTTATTTGGATTATTTTTTTTATATTTGTGAATTATATACTAGTTGGAGAAAATTTTACCATATAGTAAAGTTTGATTATTGTTTTTCGTAGCTACTCATACTTTTAATTAAAGAAGTTATAACCATTTGTTCCATTTTCATAATTCACCAAATTTATGACTTTTTACTTTTTCGTTTTTGTTGGTCATCCCTCACCTCTGTTACCTCCGGTGACCTCCTTCAATCCCGACAAGCTATCTTTCATCATAATTTTTTGTTTCTTGATTGCATTTATAAGAATCCGTCATCCGTGAATAGAATTGGGTGGTTGATATAAAACTTCCTTTTTTCCTTACCAAGAGAACAACAATTTGTTTTCTCCTCAACGTACTGCCATGTACAAAAATGGATGCAAAATAAACGGTAGATGGCAAACGGGTTTCGAATTACACGCATGTAATGCGAAGAGAACAAAAAGACAAAGGAAAGAGAACCCGGTTTCTCCAAATATCAAGTAAATTTTAACTATACTTTTGTTTTATTCATTTATTCATTAATGATCAAGTAATTCTAAGTTTATTTAGTTATCTTTTACCTTGTTCATTTTTTATTAAGCCATATTTAATCATACTATCACATTGTTGCTGACTTATTCATTTTATGGTCATTGATATGTATGAAGTTTAGCTTCTTTGATTTTTTAAAGTAGTTTCTTACTAAGATTTAAGGCTGTCATGCATCATTCGTAACCATTGATGATTAACACAGTGTTAATCATTAATGATTAACACAACGTTAATCATTGATGATTAACACATTTTATATCATTGTTTTCAAACAAAATTAATTGATGATACAGAGAAATGATAATCACCTGTTGATCATTGATGATTAGCACATTTTAAACGTTTATGATTAACACATTGATAACGCGTTAATTTTGCACATATTTCGGGCGTTATCATAGTGTTTTTATGGATAAAATTAAGTTAAAAATGGCTATAATACTCACTACACTTGGAAAATGACATTTTACAGGATTTTTGGACATTTGGACGAAAACTGCCAAAAGTTGGAACAAAGAGGGACCAAAAATGACAAATTGCTGAAAGTTGAAAAGTTAGCGGGGCTAACTTTTATATTAGCGGCGCTAATATGTGTTGTTGCGAAAAATCCAAAATCATCGCGATTTTAGGGCTGACCAAGACCAAATCCTCCGGAAATTCAAAGTTAGCGACGCTATCAATTCCATGAGGCTTATAAATACCGGTACATTTCAGCCAGAAAAGGAGTTCAGAAACCCTTATCAATTCCCACGACCTGGAGAGCTTACGAGGCTACTTTCTGAAGGTTTAGAAGGCCGGATCACGTCTTTCAAGATTCGGTTAACACATATTTGGTTGAAAGCAACATTTTTATTTACATTTTTGTATTTGTTGTTTCCATTCTAGCCATGTCTGGCTAGAACCGCACTCTAGTTCCGAGTTCGGACATGTTCATCGTGTAGTTTGAAACATTCGGCTTGATGAATGCTTTGAATAATTCTAATGATCAATTTGTTGTTTCAATTTAAGTTTTGGATTTGATTTACTTTTGACTGGCCATCTTAAATAAATCTTATTCACGCACTGTTAATCGACTATGTGAGGCACCTAATACTTTTGCACAGTTGATGTTTGGTAACAAAAACAAGCGCCCAATTCCTTGTTTAGAATTTGATCATATGTCCACACACTTTCCAGTGGACGAGAAGATTTGGACATTGATTGGTACTTGCACACCTCATGCAGTTTCTGCATTCTTCCTATAAGTAGACCTTAGGTCGGGTAAAACGGAACTAGGTTTAGGTAATAAGCGGACCTTTATGTAAATAATTTAGCAAGTTATTCTCATAAAGACTGCATTTTATGAGTTTCTAAAGCCAACTTAGAATTGTATTCTTAAGCACATCAGTCAGATTCATTCTATTTCAATAAACATCGAAAACTTGGGACTAGGCTTTTATTTATTATTTTTCTCAAAAGTCAATTACTTGCATGTTTTACTTTTCTATTACTATTTTTACTCTAAAAAAACCCCCCATTACATCAACCTTAGTACTAAGGAGGCATAAATTTTATATCATGTGTCCTTGTGGTTCGACCCTGCTTGCCCTATACTTTGATCCAGTGCAGAATATCAGTGATTGGTCGGATTCATTTCTGATCATATTTGTTAGGGATTGACACCCTTAACACACATGTTAATCATGATTGATTATATTACAACTGATCATTGATGATAAAGACATGTTATTCATGAATGGTACAGAGAAATGATAAACACATGTTATTCATGAACACATATATTATAACTGATAATTGATTATTAACATATTTGTTTGTGTTTGTTATTATCTAATCTTATATGATTAAATCTAACATAATGTTTTCTAATGATTTTTTTAGAAGTGATGTCCAATTACAACTTATTTGTGGTTGCGATATGATTCAAAGTGAAGAAAGAGGGCTACGATTGATTCAAGTGCTGACATCGGGATGGATTTTGTGACTATTTTTCCTTAGAAATGATTTCATCATTATTGAAGATAACCATCTATATATTTTCATTTTTCTCTAAAATACGCTAATCATTTATGAATATAAATGTTGTATATGAATATGTAATTTGATTTTTGTTCGTAGTTTTGTTATTTAAAAATGTTTTAATCACTTATGAATACAACTATATAAATGTATGAAACTAGTCTTGTTATATTCATTTATGAATATAACTATATAAATTTATGAGACTAGTCTTGACATATTTATTTATAAATGCAATTTTGTTGTTGTTACTATATTCATTGACGATTAATAATTTGTATTTTATTCTTGAATGAATGCAATCGAACATAAGAAAAAAATGATGAATTTCTAATTTTAAAAGAAAACTGATAAAAATAGTTTTTTTATCATTTATTAATAAAAATGATTAATTCGCTTTTTAGGTAACTACCAATCAAATCCCTAAATTTTAGAAAATTGTGATTTATTTAACTATGTTTTCATTTAATTAAAATATAAAATTACTAATATACCCTTATATATTGATTGGTCCAGAATCGTTCTCACGTTCTCAACCTTTTAAGTGTTCTCATTTTAACCTATATATATATATATATATATATATATATATATATATATATATATATATATATATATATATATATATATATATATATATATATATATATATATATATATACAGTGGCGGTTCCAGTATAGAGCAAGGAGTGGGCTGTGCACCGGCTCAACTTTTGCGGGCCTTTGTAAAAAAAAATTTCTAGTACGTTGCACCCCCTCGGAAAAAAAATGACACCCACTAATTAACTTAAACTTTGGATTTTGATCAATTACCCACAAAAGTGCACCCTTTTTTCTATAAGTGCACCATTTACATTCGGAAAAAAATTTATTGCACCCCCTAATGATAATTCCTGGATCCGCCACTATATATATATATATATATATATATATATATATATATATATATATATATATATATATATATATATATATATATATATATATATATATATATATAAAACCTTGATAAATGGATAAATAATAGCTCAATACAAAATATAGTTTAATAACTCATTATGCTAACAATGTCGTCAATGATACATTTAATGATCCACATGGATATTATTAAATCTTCTATTATACAATCATTTCCAAATTGGTCTCCTATGTATCACCTAGATTTTGAGGTTCAAATTTTTAAAAATTAATTAGATACATTTAAATTATTTTTTGACTTAAACTAACTAAATAGTCAATTAGAACTATTTAAGTGAATGTTGATATTAAAACTTAAGAGTTCGAGGATAGGAGTTAACTTTCGAATTTTTATGTTGAGATATATAATTATGATATAACCCCTTTTAACTAGTTTTTATACCTATTTTGTAATAATACTTGATATTTAAGGTCTATATAGAAGTCTAGGGACTTAGTTTGTTAGTAAAAAATCTCAGCTTGGGTTTAGTATCAAAATATGAGAAGTTGAGCAACTAACATTACCAAGTAACAGAAGTTTGGCAGACTTACACCGCAAGCTCCCCTTCCCCTCTCATTTGGAATGATCTAAAGCTTGACACGATAAGCAAAACCCAAGATTATATAGAGAATTCAAATTTGAAGAGGAATTAGTGAACCAAAATGATTTCTAATATCAACATCACGAGTTCAAGCCTTAGAGGTGGTTATGTACTTCATTTAAATGCTTAGATATTGTGGCGAGCTTCTATCATTGATGAATCATTCATTTGGTTCAAATTGATGATAAAGTCTATGATTCTATGATTTTAGTATTAGACTTTAATATTCTAGTACTAATACATAATGATAATCTAACTAATTGGTCATGTTAGGATTTATGAAGAAGTTTAAAAAGTTGATGTGAACATTAGCATTGATGGATCATACATTAATTCATCTAGATCTGAATTTGACCATGGAAATGCTTTATGATGTTATTTGCATTTAGATTTCAAGGTTCTCTTTTCAAATCACAGATATGAATTGCTTAGTTTACTTGTGGAGTTAAAGATATTGGATGATACCTTTTAACCATAATTATGTTAGATCATCCATTCATCTAACTACATTCATACTTGATAGTGATTTTAGAGTTTTACACTAACTCAGAGTGGGATTTAAGTGTTAAAAAATCAAATATAGGATATAGATAATGTTTATGTTCATTGTTGAAGTTTAAGAACATGAACCGAACATGATGATAGTGATCTATTTGAGATATATATATATATATATATATATATATATATTTGAACAATGATGTTAATTATGCTAACATTAATATTACTTACTTGGCTTTCCATGTTTAACATATTATTTTGACATGTGCTTAGGATAGTAGTTTTATTTCTAGCTTTGGAGAGATCGAGGAGCTTGAGGAAATTTATAAAGTTAGTTAGTTTTATATTTGAAATATTAATCACAATTTACATTTATTATTCTATCATTCTTGATGCCTATATATACTCTTTAGAAAACTATTTTCATTGTTAAAAGATTTGATGTTTTGGACGTTTTTCGCACAAATTTTATTATAAATATTTTCAAACTACATTTAAAATATTATTTCAAACTATAAATATTATACGTGTTTCATTATACCTCTCTAGTTAGCAATATATCTTGCCCTCACACTTCTTATGCCAGTGTTGGCGTGTACTTTTATTGTCAATGTATTTTTTGGTAAAGAATTGATGAATTCTAAAAACGGTTGGGGAATAAATTATTTCATTGTGTTTTAGAAATAATCACAATAAAATTTGTATTATCTTATTATAGAAAATAAATCTATTAAATTTGATGATACTTTTTGTAGCACCTCATCTATTATACATCATAAATGGTGTAATATTAGATGAAACTTCATGTTGTTAAACCTCACATTTGAATAACTTTGTTTATGACATTAAGTCATGTCTTAAAATTTTGGTCTCAAACAAAACAAAATCTTTTGGAAACATTTTAATCACCTTTGGGGTTACAACTTCATACCAAACATAAACCATTGAAAACATTAGCAATTACATGCATACATTGTAACAACCGAACTATTGTGAGATTTACCACGAATGTTATGTAATTAGATCCTAGGAGTTTATAGCAGTGGACATATGTCGAATTTATAACATTCTGAAGTGTTTAAATGATGACTCACCCAAATGAACGGTAAATCTGATGGAAAAGTGGTATAGAAGGAACACAACACTAGCCAAACAACATTTTAACATCTCTAAACATCCTACAAAGTGTGTGTGTGTGTGTGTGTGTTGGAAGTAAACTCAACGGGGAGCATTGTACAAGCTCAACAAGGCACAAAGAGGACATAAGAATCAAGGTAAGCTTCCAAATTCTTATGCTTGTAGACTTGGATAGCATATTGTAAATTTAAAGAAGTATGAGTCTAAAGCATTGCATGTTAGAATCCATGAAGGAATCCTGAGTTAGAATGAGGTAGTAGGTCGATGCACATGAAAAGTTTGACTTAGGAGTGTTAAAGGACTAAAAAAACGAGTTGGACCATGTGAATCTGCTTAGATAGCGTCGTGACCTCATAGGTAGCGGCATTATGGCTGAATTATCATAAATAGTGTCGCAACTCTCGAAGATAGCTACGCGAAGTTTGAACATTTAAGGATAGTGGTGCGACCATGCAATGGTGGCGACACTATGGTTGAATAGGGAAGGATCCAAAGTCAAATGCAATAGATTTGTGAGATTATATGAGAACCCAATCACTAGGATAACAGATTACCCATGAAAAGTGTTATGACTGGCAATTTAGACCTAACTAGTTCTACATTGGTTGTATAATTATAGGTATTAGAAAGGTGGGTGATCAAAGTAAAGATAAGGAGGTTCTTGAAGTCTAGTAACAATTTGCTGATGCATGGTGAGTTACATGAGGAATTTTCTTATGGGATATATGGCATGAAAATCATTTTGCTTACTGCTATACTTTTGAAATATGGTATGAAATAACGCATGTGCTAATGATAGTTTGAAACCTTATGACATTTGGAATTTCATAATATGTATGCATATATTAGCATGGGATTTATGTGTAATTATTGACAAAAGAAAAGTGGTGCCTCATGCATACATGGAATGCTAATTGAATAAGAGTTGAGTATGGTCAGAAAAAACAAAATCTTAAAATTGGGATTACGAAATCCCCACAGTGGGACTAGGCTGATTCTACCTGGGATGATACCTCTTGTCGTAAAGGCTGATGTCATATGAGTCATTATAGACTAATTTGTTCTATCTACAATGGTTGCCAGTGGGTTTTAAAAAAGAGAGTCGAGTAGGTTTTAGAGAGAGACTCGAGATTTGGTAAGGCCACCGTAAGCTAAACGTCACACATAATGACTTCCGTCTAGCAGACTTGGGATGCGGTATAAAATTGTAAGCTAATCATCACATGTCGTGACACAATACCAAGGACAGAGACACAGAAACAGACCCGTGAGAGATTGCATTAAGTGTTGCATACATGCATTTGCATTGTATCGCATGAATGTATGTATGAAATGATTTTGTAGAAATATAAAGGAAGATTTTGTGTCAAAACCCATGTAGACTCACGAGACAATAAGTCTTACGTATTTTGTTTCTTAAATGTGATATATTCCAGGTTCTGTTAGGCGGTGATATGCTACAAGATGGAACTTTTGGGACAGAAGAAATAGTATGACTCTACTTATACTATGGTTCGTTTGATATGGATTCGTAACACTGAAATGTTGAATTTAGACTTGATTTGGAGTACGGAAATTTGTATTCCTAACTATGTATGAAATGTTTTGGGAAACAATTGTGCTTTTGTAATGAAAAACATTTAGGAGTGTCACAAGTTGGTATAAAATCCATAGTTTAAGAGAAATAGGATTGGATTTTCCACTCCTAGGCTTAAATAGTGAATAGTAGGAGAAATACCAAATGTTGTAGGACCTTCATATGTGCTACTTTAGGAATCTATTAGGGAGGTTAAATAAGGATTTACACTATTATAGTATTATAGGACGTTACATTTGCCATGCTACGAGCTTTCTATAACTGCTACCTGCAATAAAATAGTAAAAATATTAAAGTATTGAAAATTTTTAGCAAAATGGTGCTAACGAGAAGTGGGTTTGTAAACTCGAATGTAGAGCGAGAGTCTAACGAGATGCCTTCTCAAAGAAGTCGGTCACCAACTGCCGACAAAGAAGGTAATACTAGGAATAATGAAGCCCCCCAACTGGACACCTTAAAAGACGTTCAAAAGCTCCTTCGTGAGTTGTAATAAACTACCAAACAGGAGATGCTCAAAATCATTAGTGAACAAATGGGAGAACCTTCCAAAAAAATCATTTGGAGCCAGACCCTCAGGTGGTTGCAATTCCACTGTAGACTCGACTTATCACCCTAATAGTCATTATGAATCGGACAAAAAGAAGGGGTGCTCATTCAAGTCTTTCATGGATTGTAAACCAGGGGACTACCTTGGGAGCTATGAATCGAAGGTAACAATGAAGTTGATTCGAGAGACAGAACGTGTACTTGAAAGTAGTGGATGTAGTAAGAACCAAATGGTAGTGTATGCCTCTCAATTACTAAAAGATGGCACGCTTACATAGTGGGATACCATGTACGAAATCTTGGGAAAGAAAATTATTTACAAATGGTCATTGGAGGAATTTGTAGGTAAATTAAAATAGAGATTTTTCCTTATAACGGACATAGAATAGTTCCAAGAGTATTTCATTGCATTGAATAAAGGAAATGGTATTGTAGATGAATACACAAAGAAATTCATGGAAATGCTTCCTTTTGTTAATCCATCCATCTCATTCTTCCATCCTATTATCTATACATCCATGAATCTATGCATTTGATCGATCTATCCATCTTAGTCATCCATACTATCTCATCCATATGATTTATCTAATCATTCCAATCTTTCCATCGGGCATATCAAATGTATCTATTAATACGATCCAAATGATCTATTCATATGATCCATCCAACCAAGGGACCCACCCAATCCATCCATGTGATCTAATTAATCCATGCATTGAATACGATCCGGTTTGGGATCCGATCCGCCGGTTTCTACCGGTTTGATTATATAACCGTTGAATCCGGTTTGGATCCGATTCGAGACCATCCGGTTTTTAAAACCATGTTTTAATCCGGTTTTTCCAGAAGCTTTGTGACCGTTTTTTTTTTTTTGCAGAAAAATGACCGTTTGGAGCTGTGAAAGTGTCTTATTTTGTCCCTTTAAACTCTTAATATACTATATATATAGGTAATATGTGGTGGAAAGAAAAGGAATCTCATATTCCGATTCTAGTCGCTATAGCGCATGATTTACTAACCGTCCAAGCTTCTACTGTAGTGGCAAGGTTATTTCGCCAAGAATAACAAAACTTACCCCTTTGTCGATTGAAGTGTGCATTTGTTTGAAAGATTACTTAGATGGCGTGGAACGCATACAACACGTTTCACCACTTGAAGGCGAAATAAAGGAGGTTGAAAAGGAAATCCATGTAGAAGAAATAGCAATGAGATTGTCGGTAGTACTTACCTTACAAGAACTTGCTTATGAGGAAAAATTGCACAACATGATGTATAATGAGGACTAAAATCAAACAACAACGACTACGACGTTGGCAATTACAAAAAGATGACGCTTAGATGACAGCGATTTTTAAGTCTTATGTTTTTATGTTTCATGATGTATTAGTTTATTGCTTTATGTATTCCTTCGATAAAAAGTCAAAAAAAAAAATACAAAACCATGAAAATTGCTCCAAAAAACAACCTCTAAACTTGCATTTCCTATTTGGGCTATATATACATTTGTGGGCTAGAGAATGGATATAACCTATTGTGGGATAAACAATCAAAATCAACCTTATGCAACAAAAGTTCGGTTTATTTCAAAGTTGCCCAAAAACGAAAATTCCGGATTTTTCAAACCGGTTTCTACCGATCCGGTTTGTATAATATCGGATATTTTTCAGAAAAATCCGGTTTGGATCCAATCCTGTTTTGACTTGTTTGACCGAAACCGATCGGGTTTCTGAAAAAATCCGGTTTATGCACCTCTAATTGAATCCATCCATCTAATACATCTATCAGCCCTTTCAATCTAGCCATCCATCTAACCGACCCATCCATCTAACCGACCCATCAATCTGGCCCATTGAATCCACTCAATCCATTCATCAAACCCATTCATTGATTAGTTCACAATTCAAGAAAATAAATAATGTTACATCGAATTTAGCGTCTACAATTTTAGAGCATAACACCAAATTCGATGTTTCAATGTTAGCATCATAGGGAGAAAGGAGAGAGACAAAGTAGAGAATTGTCTTGTATGGGTTAAATTGTCAAAAGGAATACCTTAAAACCACACATTTTACTCTCTATAAGCAATATAATAAAAAACATAATACAACATATATTAGTATGTGAACCTATCATCCACGTGCTTTCTACATGACACCAATTATCCATAAACTAATTCATATGTCACAACAACATAACAATTAACGTTACCCGTTGTCACATTCGTGCAAATATCCTATTTAAACCGAACAATCTACCCTTATTCCAAATTATAACACCTGATTTTTCATGCTTCCGGTCTCCTCTAGATCCTTGACTGATTTTAGCTTGAGAAGAAAGATAAGACAAAGACTGGACCCACGACACAAGTGCGGGTTTCCGTGTCACATCGTCTGAATCAGCAACTTGAGCATATAAGTCATTCAGCACCATGTTTTGTCCATCTTCCGGAAGCTCCACAACCACCTGTGCTAACAGCTTCATCAAACTTGGCAATACCTGTAAAAACATTAACATTAATATAAGTAGTCTTCATTAAAAAGATAACCAAGTTATGGTTTGTTTTTTTTTTTTTTTTTCAAGGTACCTGTATATCAACAAGCGAGAGAAGTCGAAGCAATAAATCTAGAAGCTTCTTACACGCCTCCAACTCATCATGCAAATCATTCCATGAATCGACTTGACTACAGAGATTACTAGCTTTTTCCACTAGACAATTAACACAGTAAAATATACAAGGACTTCCTGCAGGAAGATACCGTACCAATGCTGCAACCCCAGATGCCATTCCTTCAAATGGTGTCACACCAGGATACCCCTACCAGTTTTTCAATTATTAATCCAAAAATTTTAAAAAAAAAAAAAAAAAAAAAAAGAGTGAGCATACATACCTCTAAAGATCTCTGCATGTAATAGTAAACAAGTTGCTCCTTTAACGAAACGCGTTCGTCATCAAAATCTTTCCCGGAAGAAATGAAAGCCACGAATGTTGAATGTGATGCACGAGTCACTTTTCCATTTGGATGTCCCATGTATCTAGTGTTTTTCATATGTTAAGTAAACCGTATATGAACTACAAAAATAAATTCTTCAAAGTTTTAAATATCCAGGATACAGAAATAGAATTGGAGCCACGGTTTTTCTGAAAACTGAAGCCGGAATGTATTCCGCACAAGTCGGAATCACGCGCAAATAAAATAAAATTCTAGAAGTTTGCATTTCGTCTTTACACCATGTGAACTCCATTTTGTTGGAAGAAACTGTAAAGAAAGGTATATATATATATTGTTATTATTGGTATATAGTGAAGTAGATTGTGTATATTGGTACAAAGAGTAAAGTAGGTTGCTATTACCATGAACTTTGGTTAGGTCACCGTATGAAGGTATGGATTCAACGAATGAGACGCAAGCGGTTTCATCTTCTTGAACACTTCCAGCAACCGCTCTAATTGTATCCATGTATTCTGACAAACGCATTCTTCGAAAAAACTCCAAACAAGAAAATGAAACTAATATTTTCACTGATATATCAAGCTGGATTTCTTTATGGACATTAGGGACTAATTTTTGTTTAGTAACAGCCAAAGCGAAAAAGACCACCATAAGAAATGCTGACTCAGCTATCTTTTCCAAATCTTGTATTAACTGGTCGTCTTTTCCTTGAAGCATTAACGCCACCTGGCGATGTGACATGTAAACATCTTGACAGAAGTCCCATATAAGATTCTCCACTTTACTTTTACTTCCTTCATTAGCTTGAGCATATTGTTTACAAAAAACACCGGTTATTACTCCTGCCTCCTTGAAAATAACACTATTTAGATGTTCTTTCACTTCATGAATCCCTTTGTTGCTAGAATTCACAAGAATCTTTGCATAAAACCGTTTTAGAGGAAAGATTTCTGTCAATATTGCTGATGTGAGACATAAAAGAAGAGAATCCCTAGTGAAAACATCACCACTTCTTGCTAAAGCTAATGATATACATTGTAACAGAACACTATCTTTCGGTTCATTGTTTGCAATAAATTCAAGTCTTTTTTCAGCTGAGTTTCTTAATTGCATGAGACCACTAGAAATTGACCTATTGGAAGCCCTTAAAGCTCCTGCTGCACCCATTACAACAGAAAATGAAGCATATTCTGTCTTGTGAGCTTCTAGAATCTCTCTTGAAAAGATGCTAATTTTCTCATGTGATTGTATGCAATTGTATAGAACCCATTCAACAAGATGAAGTACCATTAGACCATGTGGTACACTACCACAAGGCCCTCCTTCTTTATTCCAAATTCCAAAAAGAGAATCAAGAATTCGAATAAAGTGAATACTCCCACAAGAAGATAGAGCATACCCAATTCCAGCAAGTACACTAGGAACAAGATCATCAAATAAAGAAACCAACTTGTACTCTTCCTCCAAGATTTTACAGAATAAATCCAAACACTGTGTTCTTGTGTCTTCTGATATTGAGGGGACAAAAGAAAAAGCACCAAGGAGAAGAAGGCCTTCAGTGAAGAACAAAGAGCTTTTATTCGTGACAGATTGAGATGAAAAGAGTTGAAAAAGGGTATTAATGGAAGAGTTTATTAATACAGGAGAAGGTTTGGATGATTTTCTAACCCATATGTACAAAAGCCTGAGAAAAAGAGGGTATGATTCAGAAGGTAGAGAGAGATATGGTGCTGATAGAATAGAAAGTATAAGCTTAACTTGTGGATCTGCAACATAAAGGGCAATTCCGGAATTTAGGAGAGTCTGTAAAGATTGGTGGTGGTGTTGTGTAAAAGATTTTTGCTGAAGGGATTCTCTAAGATCAGTCCATGCTTGGATGATGGATCGAGCTGATTGGGGAGTTGAATTTGTAGAGTTAGTATTGCTGATAATGCCACTGTTTGCTTTAAGCCATTCTTCAAGAAAGAATGTTTGACTTTGTTTTGCCATTGTAGAAAGTCCACCTACACTTCATATTTTAAGAAGTTTATTACAGACAGAATGGTAATAAACAATCGAAAAAGATAACATTGTAATACATTTCGACTTCGAGAATAAAATTGGGACCAACAGTAACACTGACGTGATGAAGTTGTTTTGAGCCAAATAAAAGGGAAAACAGCTTAAAATTGCACGCAGGTCCAGCATGTGATTTCAACATACACATATGCTATCCTGTTTCTAAATCACAGTACCATTCTTCAGTTATAAGACCCGAAGTATGCTTTTCTATGTGTTAATTGAAACATTGTATTACGTTTATTAAGGAATTGAAACCATTTGCTCAAGATTACTCTTAGGGTGACTTCGCTACCAAAAGTTTGAAGGTATACCCCTTATCGAAGTTCAAAATGCCGGTTACCGTTGAACCCCAACAGATATTGCAACGAATCAGAAACAACCCGATTACCCCTTTGGTATCGGGTTCTTCAACACTCTCTGAAGCATTTGATCGAACAGATAAAGGGCAATAACATTTATAACAACCCTATTGTAGTGACCTCTACATAAAGAATCAAAAACTACAGTAATTGAGAAGAGTTCATCGTATAAATAGACATGGAAGTTTAAAATTCCTAACCTTTTCCTCAAATTTCTAAAAAATCATAACTAGAGAACCCTGTTTTCCCGGTAGTCAGCTGCAGCAGTGAACAAAAGAAATTGTTCAGATGGAATTGTACCAAACGGATCTTTCCGTTTTTCATCATCAGCTAGAAAGTACCGAAGACGGCATCGCATCCCATTGGTACGCCAACGTTCGCGCTATCCATCGACGAATGACACCATCGAGTAAGTCCGATAGGTTATATTCCCCATACTTCACCAAAATCCACGTACCAGTTTAACTTCTTTTATTTTTCTTTTTTATTCTTCCAAAATTTTTAATTATTGAAAAATATCCTGTTTTCCGAAAAAAAAATCAAAAAGAAAAAAAAAGAATTCTAAAAAAACGTTTAATTCGGCAATATTTTAAAATTTTCCAAGGTAACTAAAATTTTTCATTCTTCAAAATTACAAAATGATTAAAATTTTTTGGAAAACCAATAATTATTATTTCTATATTTTTTCAATTTCAAATTTTTTATAAAATAAAAACACACACTCATTCTCATTTATACCCCTACAATTACATCCCACCCCACCCACCCCTACTCTCCACACACCTCACCCAACCTAACCCCTACCCTCCACCCACCTCACCCACACCCTCACCCCCTGCCCACCCACCTCACATACCCCTACCACACCCTACCCAACGCTATATTACCCTACCCCACCCAATCCCTACCCTCTCGCCCACCTCACCCACACCCCTACCCCACCCTATCCCCCACCCACGTTTCACACCCCACCCACCTACCCCTAACTCTGCATACCCAACCCCCACCACTGACCCCACCCTACCAACGCCACCCCACCCTTACCCACTTGAAACAAATTAGGAATACAAAAGATAATGTATTTAACCATATTTTATGATATATAAAGAATATAATATATAATATCTAGAAATCTCTTCCAACCAAGTTTTCATCCCATTCAAATTCATCTTCAACTTCATCATGTAGTTCATGATTATTAGTTCTACTACCACCTAATGTCTTCTTCTCACGAACAAGCCATATTTCTACAGAATTTTCATTTCTCACACTTCACTGTGTACAACCAACCAAATAATGATATACCTCATTATGTACTCATAAAAACACTTTTTAGGTGTAGTGTTTGTATACATTTTCTTCAACATCAACAATAGTCATATTCTTAGGAAAAATTTCAACATCTTTAAAATCTAAAAACTTTTGTTGTATCTTTGTTTCTCAATGAAATACTCAAATGAAATCATAATATTAACCAAATTTGTGCCTCAATTTACAAATGTTGAAAAGATGAATTCCACTCTCAGAACGGAATGTATTACTCATAGGATCAGACATGGGAACATCTTAAAAACAAGTTAGACTCTAAACTTTCCTCAAACGAAAGATAACATTTAAACTACTTGTTGTCGGTTAAGTTAGCTGGAAATGATATATTGATAAATTCCAGCCAAGTTCAGATTTTAACTGCTCAATTTTGGAATTCCAAACAAAAATATTAAATATCTTCTTAAAATCAAAATGGGTATAGATACTTGAAGATCCCTATAAATTTTTTAATTTATGTTAAACTTAATTTAACACATTTAAAGTTCAATGAATGTAAAAATTAGTAATATGAATAATAACCTTATTAGACAACTTGGAAGTAATATGTCACATCCATAATCTCTGGTTAGATTGTGGAAATACATATTCAATAACTTTGTTCAGATATTGGTTGAACAATACTATATTTCGATTTTCATCAAATAATTTTAAAAAATTCTTGCAACAACATTATATTTATATCATTTTGTGTCTTCATAAGATAATAATTCAGCACCAAAAGTAACACATCTTTTATGGTTATATGTACCAGTAAATGGAGTAGACACAATATCGTACTATAACATTATCATGAAAACACATATTAACACAAATGTGCATATAATTAAAATATGATATTCAACTATACATGTTTGTACGAAAAGTAGCATAAAATGACATAACATCACCAAATTCCTTATATTGTAACTTAAATGTGTCATCAGCGAAAAATGATGTGTTCAAACGTTTATCCTCATTCTTATATTCAAAATTGAAATTGTTCACATGCTTCATCTTTTAACTCATCTTATTAACCAAAATTTTTGTATCATATCACATGTTATTTCTACCATCGAAATGATATCCTCATTGAATTTCAGAATATACCCAAAGAGCCTTGGTGGAACCAACATTTGGATGATACATCTTATAAATGAATAACCTTCGATAATAATCATATAACCTTTTTGTCCAAGACATATGTATCCTATCTTTACTTATTAACTTATGATTGTGTTTCTCTTCAACTTTATTTATCTCATATTCATTGTATTCGCATGCAATCTTGAACCTAATTCCGGCAACACAATTTATTTGAAACATATAAGGTCTTATCACTCTATTCTTCAGAAGATCCAATATATCAACTGAAGTAGAGTTAAAATCATCTTAATGATTAGAAACTAAATACCTTAATGTCATAATACCAATAATTTTGGAGCTGGTATATTTCCTTACATCAAATCATCCTTCAAGAACATAATGATAATACATAGCTTTAAACATCATCCTCCGATATGTCTCCCATTTCTTTGGCTTAATATTCTTTGCAGATCTTCCTGACCACTTTTGTCTGCGCCACGCAGACGGCGCGCAGACATAACCTCTCGCAGAGTGTTTGTTTTTTAGAAGACCGCAGACCTCTTTAGGTCTGCACATGTTATTCTTGGGACAGACATGGGCCAAATTCTGCAAAGCTCTTCTAAACTCTTCACGCTAAAAAAAAGCCTAGGTTATTTCCAAAAAAAAACTACGCCTCTGCTCCTCCTCTTTCTTCTTCCGCGTACGCTCCCAACCATCTCCTTCCTTGCCGCTGCTGCTCCGGCACTGCTGCTATGCCGTCGTTGCTACGCCGCCGTCGCTGCTCTCCTTCTCCTTCCAACAGGTAACGTTTTCTGCTGCTATCTCTTCCGATTTTTTGCTGAAAAGGTCCGATTTTTTGCTTCTTGAGTTTTTTTCCTGTGAGTTGGGTTTTATAAACATTGAGGCGGTGGGTGGATGATTTGGCAATATAAAATTGATTTCTATTGGATTTTGGTATATTGGGATTTTTCGTATGGCTTGATTTGGGATTTTCCAGTGGAAACCCACTCTTTTGTAGGAGCTAGGAAGAAATTGGGGTTTTATAAACTTTTGGACCATTTCCAGCTTGCTTGGGGAGTTTGGTTGAATTATTCTTGTATATTAATGGATTGATGGAATATATTCCTTAAAGTATATGTGGATAGAAATCTACAGAATAGCCGATAAGAAACACTTTTTCTTGCCTTTTTGTAGTATTATTTCATCATCATTTATCACTTGTATAGTTAGTTTAAAAGTATTAGTAATCAATATTTATTATCCTCGAAATGTATGTTACATACTTAGTTTGGAAATCAATTTTGGTGTTTTTATGGAGGTTGTGATTGGATTGGAACTTGCATTTTTATGTTTGGGTTATTGTGATTGTATGATTTATATGTTTACTAATTTTTGCAATCTAAAATTGTATATGATTTTTTGGTTCTTAATGGGAGAAAAACTACAATGGTCCACCGAGCATGGATCAAAATGACCGCTACTGGTTTAGGAATATTAGATTAGGGAAGCATTGTTTGGGTTTTTTTGGGGGTTTTGTTGGGAACTTATATGGTTTTTTGATGATGTTTGACACAGTGTTTGGATTATTTTGCTTATTTGGAAACATTATATGACTTTTTGCTAAATTTTGACGCAGAGTTTGGGTTTTTGTGGTTGTATGATTTATATTTCGATGTTCTAAAATTAGAATTGTTTAAATTTCAATGTTGAAAACTGTTATGTTTATAAAATTCAGTTTATTTTACAGTTTGCAGACTTTAAAAAACAAACAGTCTTCTTTTTGCAGACTGCAGACATTTGGTCCACCTCTTCTGCTACAGATGTCTGCAGATGTGGTCCGCAGACTGCAGACCTTTTACCTCTTCAAAAACAAACAGCACCTTAATGATTAGAAACTAAATACCTTAATGTCAAAATACCAATAATTTTGGAGCTGGTATATTTCCTTACATCAAATCATCCTTCAAGAACATAATGATAATACATAGCTTTAAACATCATCCTCCGATATGTCTCCCATTTCTTTGGCTTAATATTTTTGGCATATTTGGAACCCAATATAGTCTACCTCTGGTAGGTTTATACTTGTTGCTATCAGATGATTCAACATCATGTTCAAAAATTACATTACAAAATGTATAAAATATATGATATTATGTGTGTGTGTATGTGTGTGTGTGTGTGTGTGTGTGTGTGTATATATATATATATATATATATATATATATATATATATATATATATATATATGTAAGTTCATATGAGACTATTAGGTTTCGTGAGACCTGGAGACGCAATCCTAGCCACTCATTTTGGGTATAAAACAAAAAAAAATAATAAATGCAAAATAAATGAAAAAAATTGAAAAAAAAAATATTTATTTATTATTTTCGTCATTTATTTTATTGAAAAAGAATTTAAAAAAATAAAAAATTAACGTTTTTTTTCATATTCTAGTAGAATATTACGCTATACTGTGTAATATTCTATTAGAATATTACACATCCAGCACCACTGGAATATTTTTTTGATTTTTCCAGGCTTTTTTTTATTTTTTTAAAACTTTTTTTAGTAGAATAAATAGCGAAAATTAGTAGAAATTTTTTTAAAAAAAAATACTCATTATTTTAGCCTATTTTATTTTTCTTTATTTTTTGATCTCCAAAATGAGTGGCTAGGATTGCGTCTCCCCGTCTCACAAAATTTACATGGTCTCAATTGTACTTATATATATATATATATATATATATATATATATATATATATATATATATATATATATATATATATATATATATATATATATATATATATATATATTCAAACGAGGACAATTAAAATGTTGAGAACGCGAGGACAATTCTGGACCAATCATTTTACAAGGGTATAATAATAATTTTAGTATATCTATATTAATGAATAAAATCAATATAATTATAAGTTACCTAAAATAATGGAATTTTCTATAATTATTTCCTTGAATATAGCTTTTTTGAATTTTCGTGGGTTTTTTTTTTTAATTTTCGTGGGTTTTTTTTTTTTTGAATTTTCGTCACTGAATTTAGTGTATAACTAGTCGACATTGGCAGTGAAGTAAAATTTATCAACAAATATTCGTACAGGGATATGTAACATGACAAATTTGATGTAATTCATTAATGAATATACATAAATAACATTAATATTACAGTAAAATTGGCATTACAGTGAATATGCGTCATTGAATTTAGTGAATAAGCATTCGACATTGGCATTACAGTAAAATTCATCAATGAACATTCGCACAGGGGATATGTAACATGACAATTCGATGAAATTCATACATGAATATACGTGAAATTGGTTACAAGTTTGATCTTAATTTTGGTATTCATCAATGAATACAATGATTTATTATACTAATGAATGCAAAATCACAAGTAATCTGATTATTCATCAATAAAAACAATGTTTGGATATACTAAACCCCTAAATTCATCAATGAATGATGCAAAATCAACAAGAAATATGATTATTCATCAATGAATTTAACATAATTAAACAACTAATGAATGTAAAATCAATAAGTAACATGATCAACCTATGGTCTCAAAAAATATGAAGCATCTTCATCAACATTGTTCATGATCAACCTCCTCACCACGTATGCGACTTGAAAAGCCATGTAACAGATCAGATTCAAAGCAGTCGCGTCACTTTCAAACAACAGTATCCAAAAAATGTATCGTCTTCATGCCTAGAAAATGGTTCAAAGTATAAATTGCATCAGACATGTTATAAAAATATGACTGGAAAGTAAGATGTTGTAATAAATTTAAAATTAGACATGTTCTCAAATTGCGACAGAAAAGTAGGATGTTGTAACCAACACATCAAGGAAAGTGCATTCATCAGTGAATAATCATACAATAAACCGCAAATTCATCAGTGAATAAGCATACTATAAATCCCAAATTCATAAGTGAATATGTGGATAAGCATACTATAAACTGCAAAATTCACCGATGAATACAATCTAGTATTCATTGATTAATGCTTGTATTGTTCATCTTTACAGATGTATTCATTGATAAATACTTGTATGTATTATCTTTACAGGCCTATTCATTGATTAATACTAGATTGTATTCATTGGTGAATTTGCATGTAAGGAAAAAAATTCAATGAAAAAAAAGAGTCTAATATCTTGTTAGAACATTATTCTTTTCATAAAAACCTTAGCTTTCTAACATTACCCTATACATTAAAAGAAAAAAATCAAAGTTTTCATGTAAACTCACGCCCCCTTTTAAAATCAAATTATTCTATCTCCATTAAACAAAAGAGTTTAAAGTAAAAAACAACGTAAGAAAATATGACATCGATATTTGAAAATTGGATAATGAAATTACCTCAAAATTTGTATCAATGCTATGTCTCTGAGATTTATCCTCAACAAATGGATGAATTTAGAATATCCATGATTAGATCAAATTTTCATCATAATTATGCTGGCAGGAGATGGGCTACTTCTATGAGAACAATCAAATACCCAAATCGAAGTCAAAATCAATACACATACGAGTTTGAGAACAAAATCAAATCAGCGGAAGCAGCATCAATGTGGAATTATACCTTTGACCTTGTTGCCATTTTCTGGTGTTTTCCAACCTTCACCTACCTTTAAGAGTTTCTTATTTAACCCTGATTAACAATATCCTTCACTTCACCAACCTTCAAGGTCATCGGAGCATCATACGACGCATTGTCCATTATTTCATTGTTCATCTTTGTTAGGGTTTTAAAATCTTGATCGGGAAAGACGACAATGGAGGGGGAGAGATTTTCGATGAAAAGAGAGAGAAAGATACACGGCTAATTTTATGGGCCACAAAAAAATTGATTCCCATTATACCCTTCTGTTAACACAAAAGTTATATTTTCATCTTATAAATTTTCTAATTTACATAAATGACCCGCTTGATAATAGCCTTAGATCTGGATTTTTGGATGGTCCAAATTTGTCCTCGCGTTCTCAACATTTTAATTGTCCTCAATTGAACATATATATATATATATATATATATATATATATATATATATATATATATATATATATATATATATATATATATATATATATATATATATATATATATATATATATATATATATATATATATATATATATATATAACACATTAAATTTTCCGTAAATTAGCCATTCCAAAAGTTGACCAAGTATAAAACATTATCAACTTTATTATTTAACTAATATCAATAATGTATGTTTTATTATTAAATCAATATATATTTAGATATATATATATATATATATATATATATATATATATATATATATATATATATATATATATATATATATATATATATATATATATATAACACATTAAATTTTCCGTAAATTAGCCATTCCAAAAGTTGACCAAGTATAAAACATTATCAACTTTATTATTTAACTAATATCAATAATGTATGTTTTATTATTAAATCAATATATATTTAGATCTATTTGAATGTGTGGTGCCATATAAGGACAATTTTAAATGGTCCATTCCATTACAAGAGCCGGCCAAGTCATCTTTTAACCTGCAAGAGCCGGTTACCATCGGGTAAAATTTGAACAAAATATGTAGTTCGATGGTGTTTTTTGTACAAAGGTCTTACTTGGATGGTGTTTTTTGTACAAAGACCTTACTTGGATGGTGTTTTTTGAACAGACCAAACTTGGATGGTGTTTTTTGAACAGTTTTGAAACATAATTACCCTTATAAGTCATTTTCCCTTTATTATTCAATTAATATCGTTTTAGGTGTGTTTAAATGTTTGACATTTTAATCACTAATTTATAAAGAAAGTAGATAGAAAAGACTCGACTAATTTTATATCACAAACATGTAATGCAAATCAGTAAACATAGATATGAAACCAAAAAATTATTTGTTTATCACTGTTTTAAATATCGGATAGTATCCGACCAATTAAATCGGAAAACCCAAAAACCGCCGAAACCACCGACTCAGTCTAAAAAAAAATCCGTTTGTAAATAAACCGGTGTGAACCGATTGGTTCAAACAAAAAACAAAAACAAAAATCAGTCTGGTTGAACCTTAAAAACCAGATTTTAAAACAAAGAAAAAATCGGCCGAATTGAAGTAAAATGGAGTTTTTGACAAAAATGGTGTTCCTAAAAAAACTATTTACGAAATAGGTGTTGTTTTTAAAATATTTACTAAATAGGTGTTGTTTTTTTATTACCAAAATGATGTTTTTGATAACAAAAAAAATTTTAATTATACAATTTTGGTGTTTTTTAAATATATTTATTTCGACTTTTTTTGTAAACCTTTTTTAGTAATTCGTTTTTCTAATACTTTTCTTTAACCAGAAATTATAGAAATTGTTTTCAAGATAATTTTTTTTAATTTATAATTACAGGATTTTAGATGTTTCAAAATAACTTTTTGTTAAACTTTTTTTTCACTTCATTATAACCACAATTGTTTTGAATAAATAAATTCAAGTCGTAAATTGTTTATATTTTAGATAATCTAAAAACCAATATCATATGTAGGAAATCAATAAACAATATCACATTAAAATGTTTTAAGTACAAAACTAACAACCAATATAATAGTTACATTGTTTAAGTACAAAACTAACAATTGTTTCTTACAAAAACCAAAAGAAAAAAACTAATATTTCGAATAGCTTGATTTGATAACCATTGTCTGCAAAAAGAAAGATAAAAAATAAAATTATATGGAAAACCACTAGTAAAAGTTGAGGGTATTTCAAAGTTGTTGTAAAAAGTTTCTTCATCTTCTTCTTCTCTGATGTAATCTTCTTCTAACCCGTCATTCGCATCAACTTCATTGTCATTTGTTATTGCATTTCTTACAACAGACATTTGAAATATTGTATGGAAATAATCATTCTAAATCTTGTGTGATATGAGTTATGACATTAAATTCCATTTTGTATTCAGAAAACACAACTTGAAATCAAAAAACACATGACAGAATCAAAAATTACATTTTGTATTCAGAAAATGCAATTTGAAATAAACAAAAAGCATGACAAGAAACTGAAATCAGAAATTGTCGTACTCGATTCTTACTCATAATCCTTTCAGAAACTTAAATCAGAAACATCAGATAATATAAACATAAAAAATCAGAAGGCTACCAGCACTAACTGTCATATTCGAAATCAGAAAATCGGGTAATAAGAAATCTGAAATCGGGTAAAAAGAAATCTGAATCAGGTAACAATAAGTCAAATATCTGGTAATAAGAAATCCGAAATCGGGTAACAAGAAATCGGGAATCGGGTCTGAAATCAGAATCAGGAGCCATAATTCGAAATCTGAATCAAAGAATAAAAAGTTAAAAGACAAACATGAAATCAGAATCACAACTCCTAAAATCGTAATTGCAGGAACCACGATGGCCAAAATTCTCTGGTGGCGTGGCTGGAGGTAGAGCGTCGGCGTCGGCGTGGCTAGGGGCGGAGTCGCCGGCGTCGGTTTGGCCAGAGAAAATAGAGACAATGATCAGGCGAACTTCCTTGGTGGCCTTGAAGCGTATTACCGAGAAGAATGTTAGGGCAAATACACACCGTAATTTTTAGAGTTTAATGTTAAATGACCCTTTTTGGTAAATATTTTGAAAACAACCCATTTTGGTAAATAGTTTTTTCAGAAACACTCTTTTGGTCAAAAACTCAAATAAAATGTTCATTAGCTTTTTAAAAAGAGACGGCTTGTTATCTCTTTTCCTAAAGCCAACAATCTTGGAGAGTAGAGCTGGATAACTTTGCCCTTATAAAGCCTTCACTCTTTCCATACCAATTGATGAACAATAATCTTAATAATATTTTCTTATTGTAAGAATAAGGTGCCAAATTTGAACGCACGCCTTATTGGTAAGTATAAATAACACCATGTAGGTTAGGGACCCAAGTTCGGTCTCATCCCTATACGTTTACTCGTTTCTGTTTTGAGCTTTTTTTTTTCTTTTTTCACCCTAACTTTATGAATATTATAAAATCAACTCATACCTATTAGTTTTATTTATTTAAATGCTACTCCTAAACTTCTAGATATTTTAAATTCAATCTACATTTGTTCGTTAATTAATTTTTAGTGTTATTTATCCAGCTTTTACCTTCGATTCCATATGATTAAAATTTACCTTAATAATTTATTAACATAGTATCCTCCATACAAATGTTGCATGTTTTATTAATACTTTTGCATTTTTGATACTTTTCCATTTTTACAAACTTTGCTTACACACCCTTATGTAACACTAGGTGAATACCCGCGCATTGCACAGGAACAAAATTATGTAGTTAAAATAATAACAAATGTGTTTTGTTAAAAATATCTAACTCATTGTCATCAATTGTGAAATAACAATTTTATATAAGAAATCAAAAGGTCGATGTATCATCAATAGATTATCTTATATCAAGACATTCGTTCTAAAAATATCAGAATATAAATAAAGAAATTTGTTAATTTATATTATAATAAATAAACAATATGAAAATTTCATCAGATGATGGTCAAAATAAAAAGGGAATTCATAGTATATTTGAAATCTTTATTGTGAAATTCTTTAAACTTATTGATAATGAACTAACATAAGTAAAACGTTTTCAGTTACAAAGAATTATCGTTGGTTAATTATATTGAAATATTTCTTTTAATGTTAAAGTTCCTCAAATTTCATCTGAAAGTTATTAACTGTTACATCTCAACTGATTTTATAACTTATGTTACACAATTGTTACTTATAATAGTTAGTATTACTATTCTTTAACATTATGTCTTAATAGATGTACTATTCTTTAGCATTATGTCTTAATAGATGAGAAAACGATAATTTGATTTGTAAAATAATAAGAGTTGTTATGAAAGAATATACTATAACATTAAATATTACAAAAATAACTTGGTTTAATAATTCTAATTTAACAGCTCGTAAATTAATATAAGTAAAAATTGTTAATATACATTAACACTAAAGGTTAACGAACTAACTTAAATGAGTAAAAAATTGTTAACTCTAACGAATAATTATTTAATATTTATACATGAAAACCTACGTGAGTAGCAAATGGACAACTCTATTTAACTAATTAGTTTTATTAATCTTCATAGTTTTAAATTATTGCTCATGTATCTTATTTAATTGATAATTTTATGGAGTGTTTTAAGCTATGTCAAACGTCGTTTTCATCCTAAATAAACCATGATTTCCATTTTTCTTTATTCAAAACTAATTTCATCATAAATAACTTCATGTGGTGTTTAGTTAAAACATCCAAAAATTTTATTATTCTTTTTATTTTCCAATAAAAAATATGATTAAAACATTACATTTGTTTCATTTCTTGATTGTTGAATGAATATCGCAATCTAATGAATAACAAATAGCATATAAATAAATATTACGCCTTTTAATATCATGATACCATCGAAATATCTATTAAAATATATTTATTCGAAAAACACACCAAACACTCGTATATCGTACAAAAAATTTGTAAAAACAAACAAATAAAAAAAGTATGAAAAAATTAATAACATAGAAGCATTGAAACATCTCTCATAACATATATATTCATAAACCACATCAAACCCTCCATAATCATAAAAAAATTATAGAAACGATTTAATAATTTTATATATCACAATCTTACGAATAAAAAATACTATAGAAAATTTAAATACTACAACTTTAAACAACATAAAAGTTCCAATATAACTATTATAATGTTTATATTAAAAATACATCAAACACTCCTAAATAATACAAAGAATACAAAAACAAATTCAAGAATATAGAAAAATCAACATACGTTTGGTGTATTTTCCTTTTTTTCTAGTCTTCATATTTTAACACAAACAGTTGAAAGATATGAATGTTTTTTATGAGAAATTCTACTTATATAGCAACATGTATAAATGAGAGGAATATAAAAAGTTATTAGTAAATGTTATTAGTTTAAGAAATATGAAAAGTCATTTAGGTTTCATGTTAACCAATTAATACATAAATGCAATTATTATTATTTTAATCAATAGAAAACTACCTCTTTTGAGGATTTTCATTATCAGAAAAAACAGTTTTGGTCAAAGTTTTTGTTAATTTCATATTTCAGTTTAGATTTTTTTATGTTATATTTTTTTAATCATTTATAAAGTAGTATTTCAACAAAATTTTCCAAGTTTATTTAATATTTTGTTTTCGTTTTGAATGAAAAAAATAAGTATATTAGATTGATAATTATATATTGATAGAATTAAAATTAAAATATTTACAACTGAATAACAAATTAAATATATTATGTTAAAAATCTTAGAATTAATATTGAAATTAGAGTTATAGATGAGTTTATATTTCATTGAATATTATGTTATATTTTTTAAATAATTTTAAAAGTAGTATTTGAACATATTTTATCAACTTCATATAGATATATTTTTTGTTTTGAATGCAAAATGTAGGTATATTAGATTGATAACTATATACTGGTAGAATTAAAAAGAGAATATTTACAACCAAACTAAAGTAATAAATTAAATATATTATGTTTAAAGTCATAGAAATAATATTGAAAATATAATTATAAATGAGTTAAGTGTGTAATTAAGAGAGAAAATGAAAAGTTTTTTAAGTTTCAAATGATTGTGGTTGAAGTATTAAAAAAATTTTAAAAATCAATGAAAATATGAAAAGACATGAGAGTTTCAAATGAATGTAGTGCTTTGAAATATGTCTCTATTTATAATTGAAACTAGACGAATACACGCACGTTGCGTATGAACAAAATTATATAGTTAAAGTAATAATAAATGTGTTTTATTGAAAAATATCAAAGTCATTGTCATCAACTATGAAATAAAAATTTTATATAAGAAGTCAAAATATTGATATATCATTAATATATTATCTTATATCAAAACATTAGTTCTAAAACATTAGAAAATAAATAAATAAATTTATTAATATATATCATAATAAATAAATAATATAAATTTTCATCGAATAATGATTAAAATAAGAAAATAAATTCATCGTATAGTTTGGATCTTTATTGTGAAGATTTTTAGACTTATTGGTAATTAACCAACATAATTAAAAAGTATTTTAGTTATAAAAATTATTGTTTAAATATTATAAGTTTTCAACTTTTTATAGAGACTTTAAACAACTACAACTGAAAAAACCTAAGTAAAAAAATTGATAACTTGCATTGAGTTATTTCATTTAATATTACAACTCTTAAACATTTTGTTAAGACCAATAAACACTTACAACAAAATTTAAAGTTGGTTAATTATATTGAAATATTTCTTTTAATGTCAAAGCTCCCCAAATTCCATCTAAAAGTTATTAACTATTACAACTCAACAGACTTTAACATGTATTAGTTAAAACATCTAAATTTTTTATTATTCTTTTTGTTTTCCAATAAGGAATATGATTATAACATTACATTTGTCTCATTTCTTGATTGTTGAATGAATATACAAATCTTTTTAATTATATATATATATATATATATACATATATATATATATATATATATATATATATATATATATATATATATATATATATATATATGTGTGTGTGTGTGTGTGTGTGTGTGTGTGATTTTAGATACCACAATCTAACGAATAATAAATAGTATAAAAATAAATACTACACATTTTAATAACATGAAACCATCGAATTTTCCATTATAATATATTTATTCAAAAAACACACAAAACACTCATATATCATAAACAAAATCGTAGAAACAATTTTATGATTTTACATATTAAAATTTAACGAATAACAAAAATATGAAAAAATTATTAACATAAAAGCATTGAAACATCTATTATAACATTTATATTCATAAAGCACATCAAACACTCCATAATCATATAAAAACCATAGAAAAAGTTCCATTATTTTATATATCACAATCACATGAATAACAAATACTATGGAAAAAATAAATACTACAACGTTTAATCACATAAAAGTGCCAAAATAACCATTATAATGTTTGTATTAAAATATATATCAAATACTCCTAAATAATAAAAAGAATGTAAAAACAAATTCAAGAAAAAAATTAAAAACTATTTCAAATATATATAAAAATCAACATACGATTTGGTGTATTTTCCAATTTATTCAACTCTTCATATTTATGAGAAAAATCTACGTATATAGCAACAACATACATAAATAAGAGGAATACAATAAGTTGTTAGTAAATGCTATTAATTTAAGAAATACGAAGAGTCATTTAGGTTTAGAATTAACCAATTAATATTTAAATGCAATTATTTTTTTTAATCAATAGAAATTTACCTCTTTTGAGAATTTGTATTAATAGAAAAAATTGTTTTGGTCTAAATTTTTGTTACTTCCATATTTCAATTTAGATTTTTCATTGAACATTATGTTATGTTTTTAATCATTTTATAAAGTAGTATTTCAACAAACTTTTCCAAATTTATTTGATATTTTGTTTTTTTTTTTTTTTGAATGAAAAATTTATATATATTAGATTGATAACTATATTTTGATAAAAATTGAAAATATAATACTTAGAATCAAACTAAATTAATAAATTAAGTATATTGTTTAAAATCATAGAATTAACACTCAAATTATAATTATAAATGATTTTAATGTGTAATTAAGAGAGAAAATGAAATGTTTTGTAAGTTTCAAATGATTGTGGTTGAAGTAAAAAGGTCTCTTTTATAAGATATAAGATATTTACAACCAAACTAAAGTAATAAATTAAATATATTATGTTTAAAATCATAGAAATAATATTGAAAATATAATTATAAATAAGTTAAGGGTGTAACTTGTAAGAACCCGCGAAAAAGTCAAAAAGGGTAAAACCGTCTTTTGCCATGTTGAATGACTATTATGTGTAATAATATGTATTTGTGAAATTATAATGTAAGAAATAAAAGGTTATATGAGAAATTTGAAGTTTTGCCGCATGAATAGTGAAATTTGACCAAAAAGGGAAAATTGGTCATTTGACATGAAAATGACCAAAAATGTTAAGAAAATGTTAAGTTGGAAGTAATGAAGCATAAATGGAAAAGTTAAGACCTTTGGAACATTTTTGAAGAGAAATTGGTAACCAAAGGACTTAAATGTAAAGTTTTTATATAAATAGATATATATATTATCTATTAGTTATTATGCCTATCATTTGAAGGATTAAGAAAACTTCTCCAGAGAGTTCCAGAGAGCACGAGAGGCAGCGGGAAAGAGCAAAGAAGAAGAGACATTAGCCAAGAAATCAAAGGAAATCAAGAAGGGAATTGGAATTAGTGATTCCAAGGTAAGATTTCATCTTCTTTAACCTAGTTTTTGGGTGTGTTCTTCATTTGGATTTTTGGATGGAATTGAAACTGCAATTGCAGTTATAAACCATGTGGGTTAAGTAACTAATGCTTCCAATAAGTCATTAGTTAAGAACTTAACTCAAAAACATGGAAGTAGGTTGTTATAATTGGGAATTTTCAAGTTTGGTCAAGAACTTCAATTCTTGTATATGATGGATTCAATTGATTTTAATAGCTTAAAACCTGTTATTAGTCAAGGGTTTTAGTCCTAGAACAAACCCCATACGATTAAGGACTGAAAGAAGGGCTTAATGGGTGAAAACTGCGTGCTACAGTGCACAAATCGCGACTGAACAGACCACTGCCCAGGCGCCAGGCGCAGTGCTCCCAGGACCAGGGCGGGGTGCGCCCAGGCGCAGTGCGCCTCCTGACAGGGACCAAAAATGTTAAAATTTTCAAATATTCCAAACGCTAGAAACCATAGCTAGACATGTCCGATTGACCTGAAATTTTAGCCATAACCCTAACATGGTATAAGAACATGTCGGGAATGGTCAAATCCGTATTTCGACCTTGCGGAAAAGTCACTGTAGCGGCAGAGGCTAAAATTTCTATTCATGCCCATGATTTTTAGAATTTGAGCTAGACTTGTCCAATGAACTCCAAATTTGAAACACAAGTCTAATATGGGATAAGATTTCATGGAAAAGAGTCGGAACTGAAATACGACCCCTCGGGGGTACTGTAGCAATATACGCGTATTTCGGAGAAAACCGTAAAACGAGTTTATTAATGGTTATACATTTGTTATAACCTAGAGATATGTTATATGAGACTTTAGCATTATAAAGTTAATTATATTGAGTATTTATATATACGATTTGTATAGGTGGTGCTTCAAACGTTGTTGAGCACGGGAAGGGAAAAGCCGTACGAGAAGCTTAGTAAACCGAAATAGAATCAAGGTGAGTTTTATGAGGATTTCTATAGTACATAGCAAAATGTTATTTTCTGAAAAGTAAGATTTCCAAATGTTTATAAATACTAAAATTTGGAAAATAGTTTTGAAAGAAGCTCTATACAAGGGCTTAGTGTTTTGAACAGATTTTTGAAGTATGGTTTGCAAGTATTTTTGTAAGAAGTTCCTTATAGGAACTAAGATGTCGAAAGCAATTTTTGAAAGTATTTATAATAAAGAGTTATAAAATGTTTGAGTAAGAGTTGTTTACAAATTGTGTCCCATTTTGACCGATTTGAAATGAAATGAAGTAAGAATTAAAGAAAGAAGGAAGTATGAGCCAGTTGTCCGGACTAGGATCACCCACATAATCGGGAGATCAGAAGACACTACTGGGATGGTACCTCCCGTCGCGAAGTAGTTGTCTAGCTTAGTATACCCTAGTGCTTGAATCTGTTTCAAGTCACAAAGGGGAGACAGAATGAGCACAACCGAGTGGACGGATCTGTTCTGTACCACGAGGGGAGCTAGTTGAATGAATTAAAATGACTTAATTTATAAGTTTCAGTTGGTCACGAGTATATGAGAAAGAAATTAGTTTTAAAGAAAGAAAGCAGTTTTCAAGAATAAAACAGTTTTAAAGTAAGAAACAGTTTTTGAGAAAGAAAGTGTTTTATTTTTAGTTATGAAAAGAGAAAAGTAAAGGGATTCGAGATTTGTTATAAAAATGAGTTTTTAGTAGTTTACTTATTATCAGTTCAAGTTCTAAACAGAAAAGTTTTGGGTCTAAACCCATATTACTCACGAGACTTTATGTCTCACGTACTACTTGTTTTAAATGCTATGTACTTAGGTGAGAGGAGCAGGAGCTAGGTTACTTATTATACCTTGAAGCTGGGACAATGTAAATGCAGATAAGTTTAAATTATGGTTTCTGTATTGAGTCTGTAATACCCTTTCAGTATAAAGTTTAAAAAATATATATATATTTGGTGACTTGTTATTGGTCACGTTCTGTAAAATAAACTATATTGAATTATGGTTTGAGAAAGGGGTGTTACATAACTAAGAGAGAAAATGAAAAGTTTTGTAAGTTTCAAATGATTGTGGTTAAAGTATTAAAAGAAATTTAAAAAATCAATGGAAAAATGAAAAGACATGAGAGTTTCAAATGAATGTGATGCTTTGAAATATGTCTCTATTATAAGATATATAGATACGAGATGTCACCCACTAGTTTTATAACAAAATACAATGGCTCTTTCGTTCTATATCCGATGTAGTATCACCCTCTTAATGCTTCACAACTTTATGTTGGTTTACTTACTTCACATCAATATTGGTTAATTTAATGGCCACTCAAATATATTATGGGGAATAATAGTAAATTAATAGATGTTACATGTTAATGTATGTATGTATGTATGTATGTATGTGTGTGTGTGTATATATATATATATATATATATATATATATATATATATATATATATATATATATATATATATATGATCAGATGGGAACATAAAAATACCGAGAAAAGAGGAAACCAAATTCAATACTTTCAGAATTAAGACCCCAAAACCACATGTGAAATCGAATATTTGGCTACTATTGATTCACTCCTGAAATTAAGGTATTTTAAAGCATATTTACTATTTTTCGTTGTTTTATTCATTGCGAATCTCTATGGATTATTATATATACTGTTTAATTACCGTGATTTTAGAACTCAATGTAACGTTTTTTTGTGTAACGCGGGTTGACTGGATCCAATGTGGATCCGTTTTTTCCACCGACCCATTATCCGCCCACCGATTCACCTTCTCATTCCTCATTCTCCGCCTCTCCTCACATCCACCGAAGACGGAGAATTTGTATTCGATCAAAGATTGCAGGTCTTCTATTCCCCCGAATGACAAACTCGATTTACAGGAGCGATTCCAAACAATTTGTGATTTTTGTATCTCCCGTTTTTTCCAACCATTTGTTTCTCCCGTTTTTTTCCATCCGACGGTGGTTGTGTGCTGAATTCGGCACTTTTCCGGTTGTGTTTTCTTTCTGTTTATTTGATGCGTCTTCGATTGTGTTTCAGGTAATTGGGTTTTTTCGGAATTTTCGTGTTTTTGAATGAATATGTGTGCCGCTCTTTTGACGTCTCCACCGAAGTCATTGCTGCACTCTCCCCTCTTCTGTACAGGGGTCAATTTCTTTTGTCATGTGGTTTCAACACCCATCTTCTCCAATGGATGGCTTCAACATTGAAATAGTCATTCTCCGAGTTCACTGTCATTCTCCCTCAATTGATCTTTCAAAAATATACGACACCATGACTCACCCAATTATGCATGCAAGCCAACTGTTTGACAAAATGTTTCTATGGTTTCTGCCTTTCTCTGCGAGTTTTATATCAGCCGTCAATGACAGCGGGCAAGCACGATCAGGAATTACAGATTAACTCAAACAGACATCATTGAATCGCTCCTGTAACTGTAATTAGGTTTTCTTCTCGATTATCAGATGCATGCTATATTTCGTTGATATGGAGATGATACTGAGACATTTTCATCTTCGCATAAACTTTTGATTTTGGGTTTGAATTTTGGTTACAATTTTTTGCGTTCATGAGAAGCTTTTCGTGAAACATAAACGTGTTCGTTTTTCTAAATCTCTTCAATTTTAGTTTTGATTTTTGATTCCATATTCAGTTTATATGACAAGTTTCTAGATTTATTTTTTTGCAATTTTGAACGATTTTGAACTCTTTAAAAACATATGTTTGATTTTTACAGTTGTCTGTAGGATTTTGTTTGACTTGTAGGCTACTGATCGTTATCCACTTTTCATTTTGGGTTTGAATTTCGGTTGAAACTTTTGCATTCATCAGATGCAGGTCTGGTAGATCGTTAGTTAACAAGGTAAGTCACTTGACTTTCTTACTTTCCTGTGATTGTTTTAGAAGAATATAAGTTTTTGGAAGGATTCATTTGTTCATCGTTTGATAATCAATTTGAAATTGAATTGTGATTTATTTCAACATTACCATAGAAATGCCACCATCTACCTCCTTCTTACGCCACCACCAGTCATCGAACACAAACATAGTGTTATAACTACTTTCTCTCTTTTTATATGTACACCAAATGTTTGCTTAAATGCTTGAATGAAATACACCATTCTAATCGAATGAATGTATTTTGAAAATCTTTGTAAAAATTCAAATAAAATGTTTTCTTGTAAAGTCCACAATTGCAGGTCTGACACAGTGTTATAACTACTTTCTCTCTTTTTATATGTACACCAAATGTTTGCTTAAATGCTTGAATGAAATACACCATTCTAATCGAATGAATGTATTTTGAAAATCTTTGTAAAAATTCAAATAAAATGTTTTCTTGTAAAGTCCACAATTGCAGGTCTGATACAGTCAAAGCATTTCATCGCTGCCAGCAATAATTTCTCCAGTGAGATCCTATTTGAAGCGTAGAAATGATTGGAGTTTAGTAGCTTCCTGGAAACAATTCACAGCAGGAATAGATTGTAACCACTATTAGATCTAATAATATAAAGGTTTCTATAGTTCTTTCAAATTTGTAGTTCTGTGTCTCATTCTGGTTATGTGTGTGGGGTTCTGTGTATGGCCCTCTCTGTGTGTTGACTGTGTGTGAGTGAGTGGTTCTATGTGTGTGGGGGTTGTGTCTCATTTTTGCAATTCTGGTTATGTGTGTGGGGGTTGCGTCTGGTTGCAATGAAGCCTTTGGAACAACATTGTAGAAGGAAGACCCTCCAGCTTGTGTTGTTCTGCAAGTTGCAACTTTGTATACAGATTTACAGTGATGACAGTTCTGCAAATCTCTCACTACAAACACAGAGGTATTTATTTTCAAAGTAATACTATTTTCCTATTCGACGTATGTTATTTGTAACATAGAATGTTAACCAACAAAATTATTTATCAAAATAAAACTATTCACCACCCCTGAATAAAAACTAATCATCGAAATAAAACTATTTTCCCCACACACTCCGCACCGATATTTACAATCTGATTCATTGTTATTCACCAAAACGAACTATTCACAGAAGCAAACTATTTACCGACGCCGCATCGCGCGGGTACGCAGCTAGTATATATATATATATATATATATATATATATATATATATATAATCTGTGCACTTATCTCTCGATGAAAGCACAAGTTCATTGTGTTTTGTGTGTAATCTGTATGCAGGTTCTGGATTTGTGTCACAAGACCTTTATCTCCATGGAATCTTTAGTGCTTCGATTAAGCTTCCTGCCGATTATACAGCCGGTATTGTCGTTGCATTCTATGTGAGTTTTATTTTTTAAAAATTAATTGAATATGGTTTTTTTAATGCTGGTAATGATTACCTTTTACAGTTGAATTTAATGAGTTTAACCTAAAGTAGAGCTATGTATGATATTTTTTATTTGTTTATCCATAAAAATAAAAAAGATTTAAAAATTTCTGCACCAAATTTGTTGATGGTCCCTGTATTCATTTTATTATTCAATCTTTATATGGTGTTGCTTTCTGTAGGGTGCTGTTAATTTTGCTTTGATGATGTCTCAAATGGGGGGAGGTTGTCCAGTTGATTACAACACAATAACAGATCTCTTCCTCCAGGTTTTTCAACTAAATTTATAAGTTGTCTAAAATTTTCAATTATTAAAACTGGCTTTAAATGCTAATTTTCTAAATTTAATCTCTTTAGAGGAACTTAATACGTGAGGCAAGAGCTTTTCTCAACTTCTGCACCTGTTGAGGATATTGTAGACAGTGCTCCTGTTGATCTTGCAGTACCGAATTGAGGTTTGTCTTAAGTAAATAAGTAACTTCTACATCAAAATAGCAATGTACTTTCATTGGTTTAGGGTTAAATGAAAAAAGTAGCAATGTGCTTTTATTGATTTGTTTACTTTCATTTCTTTCTATTCCAACATTGTACTTTGGAAAATATACCCAAATATATCAATGTCATCTAAATAGAAAGCAGTTTTAACTGATATAACAACAAAAACAAATCAGAAGTACAATGCCATAGTTGGGTAAATTTATACTTTGAGGTTAAATGCAAGGAATAGGGATCCACTTCTGTTGATTTGTTTATTAGAACATCTTATTTTCATCCCTTCACATTATATCATTGTAATTTGAAAAACATACAAAATTGTAGCATTGTCATCTAACTACAAAGCAATTCTCATTGTTATAATAAGAAAACGAATTAAAAAGTATAATGTCATAATTGGGTAGAGTTTCGAGGTACAATGCCTTAATAAGAAAGAAAACTGAAAATACAATGTTGTAATAGAAAGAAACGAAAGTAGGATGCAAAAAAACACGTTTATATGAAAGTATATTTCTCTCATGCTTACGTATTCTCTTATGCTTTTAGGCCTGCAAAGCCTTCACCTGAACCAGAAACATCAACCCCTGTGGTTGTTAATGCTCCTGAAAGCAGCAAAGTTTATGATGATGGTAACAAACTTACTTTCCTACTTTTTGGCTGAATGCGAGAAATAGCAATGTACTTTTGTTTGTTTGTGTAATATAGCATCCTATCCACGCAACTTTTCTAGCCGACCCGTGCATAGCACGGGTTGCCCACTAGTTAGAATTAAGATGTGAACCTGGTGGATACGAGCCGTGACCAATCCTGAAACATGTTTCTTTCTTATATAATTTTTTGTGTATATATATATATATATATATATATATATATATATATATATATATATATATATATATTTATAGTTGTTTATAAGAATTGCTAGTTTTTGCTAAAATCCTTTAAATAAAATGTGAAGTGTGTGGTTGGAAGCTTCTAATTTATTAGGGAAGTGAGTGGCAAGCATATTCATGATAGTCCATAAGTCATTAAATTTGTCATTTTTGGTCCACTAAGTGATTAGTTGTTTACTTAAGAAAGTAGTGATTGGCGAGATTTGGTTTTCTAAGGATCAATAATTTAATGTAAGAAAAACCAGTTCCAAACTGGATGTAATATCATAAAAATAATCTTCAAATTGTTAATTTTAGTGTTCAACTTTACCATCGTTGGGATTTATTTCATTACCAATAATAATAGCAGTGTACTTTCATTTCCTTACTAATCCTACCAACCTACTTGCTTTACTAATGATGGCAATGTCTTAAAATTCCTTGCGCATTGTAGCAATGTACATATATTTATTTTCCAAAGATTCACACAATGGTGAACCGTCTTACACAATTTTTAGAATATGCATTTATATATAAACACCAAGGTTGTAAATAGCATGAGGCGTGACGTGACGGCAATATCAAGCATCAAGTTTTACAAACTTTGGAAAGTCATGGTGTTTTCCAATGCGTGATGTAAGGCGGCAATTTTATATGAATATATAATTATATTATATATAAATATAGATTTATATAATAAATATCAGGTTTTTAAAAGTGTTTTATCAATAATTAATAACAAAATGTTAACAAAAACCCAAATGTTTTATGCCCAATCAAGAAATCTAAGACAAAGAAGATAAAACAGGCCTCAAACAATAAAAACTCGCGCCATGGCACGCCATGGCTCGCCTTGGCATGCGCCACGCTTAGCAAAGATGCCTTGGACATTTTCAGGACGACTACCTCACGCCTCGCCGCCATGTCATGCCTTGGCGCCGCCATGGCGCGTTATTTAGAACCCTGATAAACACACAATAAAATAGCCATCACCTGTTCTTAAGAGTCAATTGCAAAAATGCCCTTATTTTCTGATGTGTACTAGTTTAGTCCCAAACTTGACATTGCTCAACATTGGTCCTTATTCAAGGTTAAATAATAAAAATTCTTGAGAAATTGTTGGTCATTTTCGCAAAGAGACAAAAATTGGTGATTGTTAAAAATCACCTCTAAAAGAAGTTATTTGTGAGATATTGCATGTGTGTTGTTCCATATCAATATACTTTCATTTAGTTGTCATTTATAACATCTTACTTTTATTTTCCACTATTAGTATTATACTTATATTATTTTTCATATTGACACATTGTACTTTAAAAATATGCTTAGTTATAACATTGTTTCTTGTTAATCCTTTTAGATCTTTAATCTATTTCCCCTTATTTGTGATTTTATTTATAATTTGCACTCACTATGATAATATGGTGGTTGAGGTATATAATTATGCGGGCCTTGAGAATTGAGACTGATTGACTTTTGGGTCTTTGGCTGCTCAAATAATATAACTTGCCATCTTTTTCATTTATGAGATGGCCCTACATGCGATAATGACTTTGAACTATTTGTTGTCACCGTGATCCTATGCTTCAAATAAGACGATTTCATTGTTCATCCAACTAGACGTTATTAATTATAACTAGGGGTTTCTGTCGCGCGATGCTGCGGGAGGCTTTTTTTTATATGCAACATGTAAGGAATATTTATAATATTATTAAGGTTATATTGTATTGAAATAAGTTACGAAGATTTTTTGTTGAACAGAACCATTAAAACGGTGTAATTAGTTTCATAAATCAGGTGATATTTATGGTATCAAATTCAATGGAAAAAAATCATATATTTTATTAATGTCATGTCTAGTATATGTCGGATTTTAATAATATTTGAATTTAAACCTATTATAATGGAGTAAAATGTATAATAGAAAATTAGAATTAAATATAAATTGAAAAATAAATTTTACGAACATACTCTATAAATATATATAGTAAATTAAATTTAGAATATATATATATATATATATATATATATATATATATATATATATATATATATATATATATATATATATAATTGGGATCCAATAAGAAGTAATATTTTGGTAGGAAGGTAGGAAGGAATCTCATCACTCATCAAATCATAATAATATCTTTTAAGATGCAACCATATTTTTTGTGTATATATATGTAAGATTAAATGATCTGAAATCAGTTACAAAAATATATCATTATTACCTTAATTGTAACCATTCATACCTTAATTACTGATTTCTTACCTTCCTACCAAAATATTACTTCTTACTGGATCCCAACTATATATATATATATATATATATATATATATATATATATATATATATATATATATATATATATATATATATATATATATATATATATGAGATTAATGAAAAAAAATGTAACAAAAATTCTATCAGAATCATATCAATCATTAATTATTAAAACTTATTAATGTTTTAATTTAGTAAAAGCATTCATGCTTTACTTATTATATTATCAAAAGTATAATAATATAATAATATATATGGTAATAAAAAGAGGTGAGAAAAATCATTTAAAACAAAGGGCGAGACATATGGAGAAAAAGGATTAAACGAAGGGTACCTTTAAAGGAATAAAAAAAAGCCGGAGGAGTGAAATAGGGAATCAGAAAAATCAAATAAAGAAAAAGAAAATAATAAGTTGAGGGAATAAAAAGAGTTTGAGAAAAATCACTTAAAACAAGGGCGAGACATATGGAGAAAAAGGATTGAACGAAGGGTACCTTTAAAGGAATAAAAAAAAGTTATTGTCATCATGACTCTACAGAGTATTTCGAAATATTTTAAAAGGTCCTTCAATTAAATTTTATCTTCTTAGATCCTTGAACACACTAAAAACATGTTAATCAAATCCTTTTTAGAATGGTAACTGGTTGAGACGGTTTTTGATGCTGATGTGGATAATCCAGTTGTCATTTGAACCATTTTATAATCTGTGTGACATTTATATAGTGTCCATGTAGATTTTCATATTAAAATTTAATTGTTTAAATTATTTATTATTATTAAATTTTATAAATCTAAAAATAATGAGCAATAATTCTTCAAAGGCTATGAAGTGTTTTCCATTCACTTACTGTGACGATAAGAACGAAGCCCCAAAAACTCCAACGAAATCAATATCAGTTCAGTCTTTTATCTCTAAATTCACAGATCGTGATGTGAGACGATCATGGACGACTGGTTTCCGACGTCAGCACAGAATCAATCAGACGAAGAGCTAATATTCCACCAAGTTTTCACAGAGGCCAAGTAATCTTCGAGTCTTCACTTTCTCTGAACTCAAATCGGCCACCGATGGTTGAAGCCGGTCAGCCAAAATCGGCGAGGGTGGATTCGGGTGTGTCTACATCGGTTCCATCAAGTCCGCTCAAGACCCGTCTAAAAAGATTCACGTCGCCGTCAAATAGCTTAGTCGACGAGGGTTACAGGCAAGTTTAAACTTTTTCCGATCGAGTTTCTTTATGTTATTCCGATTACTGATTTTCGTTTCAATTTTGGAATTTTGTTTCGATAGGTGAATGTTCTTGGAATTGTTAAACACCCTAACTTGGTCAAACGGAGGTGTGTGTTGCTTTTCAATCAATGTCATAGATGAAGAAATCGAATAACAAAAACAAACCAATAACAGATGAGAAATCAATAATGTAAAACCCTTTAATAACAAAAAAAACCCTTCTAGAAAACCCCTTTTTAAACCTAGATTCGTAGGTTCTTGTTAATTTTATGTGATATTCAGAAAATACGAAACCTTTCGACTGTTGATCCTCGATGGAGAAGAAAGAAAACAAGACAGAAAGAGAGAAGCAGAAAAACCTTCGACGCTTTCTTCGACTGTGGATCCTCGATGAAGTAAAAAGAAAAAAAAAGAGAGATAAAGAGAGGTTGAGAATTGCCGGATTAGAAAACATGAGTTACAAGTAATTTGTTTTTTGTTAAATGCAAAACAAAAAACAATAATTTCACATTAATACAATAAATTGTTTAGCGTATATTAAAAACAAGTTTTAAAACAAAATGAAAATTAAATAACAATATATGTAGATGTATATGAGTGCCATGTGGCGCTGATATTAGTTTAATGAGCCACGTGAGCATTATAACCTATAAAATCCGGTAAAATGGAGTAATTAATAAGTCATCAACAAGTTTAATGGTCTAGAAAGATCAGAATTTAGTTAAAGGATCTTTTAAAACTTTTTAAAATTCTTGGTAGGGTCACTATGACAATAACTTAAAAAAAAAAAAAAAAAAAGCCGGAGGAGAGAAATAGGGAATCAGAAAAATCAAACAAAGAAAAAGAAAATAACCAGTTGAAGGATTCGAACTACAAACCTCACCATAAACAACACACATACAAACCGGTGAGCTATAGGCGTGTATTAAAAGAAAATCGGATCATTACATTTATAACAATTGGCAACGCGTTACTCTTTACGTGGTGCTAATTGTTACATATATAATAATTGTTTGCCAATCGATGATAAATTGGGTGAAGTTTATACCTGTACACAACAAGCAACTCACGTGTATCTATAAGGAAATTATAGAAGAATATTCACTCTTGCACTTACACAAAGGTGTGTATATTCTGTATATTAAAAGCTACTAGAAAAACTGCCATATATATGGCTTACATGAAGGAGGGACAAATACGGAATTAAATAAAAAGAACCACTAACACATGACATCTAGAAATAAGGAAACTATCCACTACTCGAGAAGACAAAGTCAAAGAAGCTAAAAAAGAACAACCGCAAATAAAGAGTAAACATAAATGAACACATGTGCAGGACATGTGACTTGAGTGCTAAAGAGGTGTTGTACGTCAATAATCGACTCTATGCATAGTCTTCTGCGCATGGTCTTTTACCATTATCAATTTATGGAGTACATGGATATCAATGTATTTAAAACAAATAAAAATTAATAATACAAGATAAAGATAAAGTAAATATTTTAAGATTTCCAAATAAGAGTGGATCTTCTTACATAAATGAAATTTGCATATTTTAAAAGAAAAATCAGATTTTACGTAAATAGCCTGCGAAACCAATAGTCAAAGATTGGCTATATAAGATAGTTTTCATATATTTTCGATTTTTCACAAAGTTTGGGTTTTACCGACAAAAATAATCATTTTGTTATGAATATATAAAAATGGATATATAACCATCTGTTTAGGACTTCGTCAAAACAAAATTTGTACTCAACAAGATCTATCATCTTTTTTATATTTATAACAAAATGACAATTTGTTTGGTAAAAACAAACTTTATAAATTTTCAAAAATAGATGAAAACTATCTTATATAAGGTTCGTCAATGATTTGCGAAATACCTTCTTAGAGGAAATAGCCAATCTTTGACTTTAGGTTTAGCAAGCCATTTAGCTGATCTCAGTTCTTTCTGTAAAATATGCAAATTTTATTTATATAATATAATGCACTCTTATTTGGAAATCACAAAACATTTACTTTATGTTCATCTTGTATTATTAACTTTTTTGTTTTAATACATTAATGACATCAAGGTACACGGGTAAATTTATCCCTATTTTTTATGGTTCATAATATTCGTTCGTATTACGTGTAGGATATTTTTCCATAAACAATACCCATCACCGTTGACATTGCACACTTAGCAGGCTGATGTTTCTATAAATTGTCTCCGTAGCGATTCAGGCTTCAGATATCGCACATTAATTAAGCAAGGAAAAAGGAAACAATGGAGCTTCTGTTTCTAGTTCTCTCCGCCACTATTTTCTTCTTCTTCTTCCTCCACGGCGTCGGTTTCCATCATAGAAGGAGACTACCGCCAGGCCCCGCCGGCCTCCCAATCATCGGGAACCTCCTTGACCTTGGATCCAAACCCCATGAGTCCCTAGCCAAGCTTTCCAAGAAACATGGTCCGCTTATGACCATCCGATTAGGCAGCATTACCACCGTGGTGGCGTCCACACCCGATGCTGCTAAAGAAATCCTCCAACGCAATGATGAGGCGTGTTCTGGCCGTATCGTCCCAGACGCCGTCACCGCCTTGCATAACCATGACGCGGCGGTGATATGGATCTCAACAAACGATGAGTGGCGGACCATCAGAAAAACCCTCAAGATGTACCTCACTCACCAACACAAACTTGACACACTCCGCGACCTTCGTCACAATGTAATGGAAGAGATGTTAGATTTCCTTCGGGAGTCCGGCCGGAAGAAGGAAGCTGTGGACATCGGACAGCTCGCATTCGCGGTGGCGCTCAATCAGATGTCAAACACATGCCTTTCACGGAATCTGGCTAGCTACGAATCCGATGATATCGGCGGGTTTAAGACGGCAGTGAAGAAAGTGATGGAGGTGGACGGGAAGTTTAACATAGCAGACATATTTCCGGTGCTGAAGCCCTTAGACCCGCAGAACATACGACGGCAGGCAAAAGTGGCTTATGGTTGGTTGGATAAGGTGACAGAAGGTTTCATAAGCGAGAGGTTAAAGCATCGAGGATCGAAGCTGGCGAGGTTTGGTGATACGTTGGATTCACTGCTGGATTACAGTGAAGATAATGAAGCTGACTTCAATCTCATACACATCAGGATGTTACTTGTGGTAAATCCTATCTTTTTTGCCATATTTTATCTTCAAAAATATCAACTTTTCTTTTCAAAATATATATTATAGCAGACAACATTTAATAACATCTAGCTCATATCGAAACAAACATACGCGGATGTGAATGAATCGTTTCACTGACAACTATACCGTCAAGCCCCTTCTTTTCATTCCTAGGTAGAACCTGAGGGCTTTGTTTACTCACCTTCGAACAATGGCCAACCATAGAGAAACCAAAGCACATGTGTTCTCTTGGTAAATTATCTTGCTAATGCTAATAAAATTTAGAGAAAGTATTATTTGAAATGGGGCGGTTGCCAGCCATCGCTTTTTACCTATGCTTCATTCGGATCATCATATATATCCTTCTGGGCATGAGTTGGGTCTTGTTATTCCTAAACAAATCAGAAACTTTATTGGATAAAAAAATTGCACTATTAGAACGGCTTTTCATCATTAAAATATCGCTCCCATTTTACTTTTTTTTTTTTCATCATTAATATCGCTCCCATTTTACTAAACCTTAAAGTTCATAATGTCAACGTTATCACTAAATGACAACTATGTTTAGCTTTATTTGCACACAAGTCGAGAGAAAATGTCATTGAATTTTATGATTATTAGGCGTATATTTTCACGTTGTACAAGACTAAAATTATATAGTAAAAAATATTGGTTGGTCACATAAACTTTAAAAGTTTATGTCTAATCTAAATCACAATACTAAACATAAATGATTATCATAATATATATCATGTATTAATAATAAAATTTTCATCCAAAACTCGAAAAAATTACATAATAACCTTTTGAATTCAATTATATACGTAGCCAAACATTAAAAACCTACAAACATACTATTAAAAACTTAATTATAGTTATCTACTATTTTGGGTGCATTACATATATAAAATAATTGGTATACGACTATTAGTTTTATATAAATTTATTATAAAACTTATAGTTGTATACAAATAATTATATATATATATATATATATATATATATATATATATATATATATATATATATATATATATATATATATATATATATAACACAAAATAATAGATGACCATAATTAAGTTCTTAATAGTATATTTGTAGGTTTTTATGTTTGACTATCTATATATTGTTGAATTCAAAAAGGTTATTATGTATCTTTTCTCGAGTTTTAGATGCAAACATGATATCTATTATGATAATTATTTATATTTAGTATTGTATGTTTAAATTAGATATAAAGTTTTAAAGTTCATGTGACCGAATAATATTTTACTATATAATTTTATTTTTGCGTAACATACACCTAGTTTGATATTAATAGATGACAGTAACTTATTTATTAATTTTTTTACCTTATTACAACAACGAAGTAAAATCTATAAGCTGTTGACATAATATTGCTAAATCTTATAAGGAAATTAAATTGTAATATGTAAGGAGTTCTTCAAACATGTTATATATATAACAAAATTGACTTTTTTTACACAATATTTTTTCAAAAAAAAATACTTTAAATTAATTTTTATAAAGTTGTGATTTAGAGATTCAAAAAAAAAAATTATTTTTTTTACATATGTATAAGACTATGCATACATATGCACAGGAAAATGTATATATATGCATAGTCCTATGCATATGCAAAATGATATTTTTTTGAACTTTATTTTTTAAATCTCTCAATTGCAGTCTTTATAATATTTATAAATATTTTGCATATGCATAGGACAATGCATATACATAGGACAATTTATATTTGAAGAAATGAAGAGAATAATATCAACAAAATTGAATATTTGAAGTTAAAACTTAAGAGGTCACTATTTATACATAGTATCATTTTTTTATATTTCCCACTTGCATGACGTACATAGAAGATTATAACGGAAATTTGTTATAAAAGTCATTGTTACAATAATATAGAATTTCATCTTCAAACATTATATATTAGAATTAACTCTAATTGTTTAATCTAGTAAGTTCGAAAATATCATACCAATAGTGGGCTGATTTCTTTATATCCTTTTCAACACGTATCTCATTTCTAAAGAGTATATATTAAAGCATCATGCAAGCCATCTATAGATCATCTTTTGATATAAGAAAAATATGAATACATTTTTTCTCTTTCAACTTACATGCAGGATTTATTTATAGCTGGAACAGAAACAAATTCGAGTACATCGGAATGGGCAATGACCGAACTGCTACGTAACCCCGATATGTTCTCAAGACTACGTGAAGAAGTCTCGACAATAGTGGGAGAAGATGGAAAAATCCAAGAAGCCAAAATCTTAAACTTGCCATATTTACAAGCTATAATCAAAGAGACTCTGCGACTTCATTTACCCGTGCCTCTATTAGTGCCTCATAAAACTGAAACTGAAGTTCAACTCGACAAATATCTGGTACCAAAAAATACACGAATTCTTGTGAACGCATGGTCCATTGCACGAGACCCTATGTATTGGGAAAACCCATTGGCCTTCAATCCAGAAAGGTTCTTTGGAAGTGAGATTGACTACAACGGTCAACATTTCAATTTTATACCATTTGGATCAGGCAGAAGGATATGTCCTGGAATACCCTTAGCTCATAGGGTGGTGAGTTTAACGGTGGCATCATTTGTGTATCATTTTGATTGGAAGCTTCCACATGCTAGAGAAGAAATGGACATGAATACTAATTTTGGACTGACATTGCTCAGAGCAACACCTTTAGTTGCTACCCCATTACCCGTCAATTTGGGCACATAATATTGTGAAGTGGGCATATATAATTATTAATGAACAACTTTTATATTATTTATCTAATATTTAGCTTCCGATCCTCTATATCTTAGTTCATTACAATAAAAACCTTGCAAACCTATGAACAAGTTTTGTAGCTACAACTGAAAATTCAATAGCTACATTAAATAGTGTTAGACCCATTACCAAAAGGCCTTTGGCTTCAGTATTAATAGAAGTTGACTGATACATGTCTCTCAACTAAATGTTGAGAGTTCAAGACGTACTTGGACAACAGGTGTAAACTTAGGAGTAGAGTTGTGAGTGTGTGTGTGTGTGTAAGCTATTCTAAAAAAATAATACTAGACCCATTACTTTATGTGTTGATTTAATGATGATTCAATTGTGTAAATTGAATTTTTGGTATAAAGTTATACATTACAAGTCGGGACAAACAAGCTCTTAGTTGTGTTGATCATTAGCCTTACTCAGTGTTTAAGTATTCACTCCTAAGTTTATATAGGTCAACTCCATCTCTACTTAATTTAGAAAGATCTAGACTGACATGTCAAGCGAATACTTAAATACTGCATATCCAGATTAGTGGTCTCACGCACGCGTATATATACACATTTCTCTCTTTATCTCTATCTCTCTCATAAGGGAAACTTTTCCTGCTAGGTTTAGAGATATAATTAAGGGATATACAAAAATGAAATCTTGTTAATGAAGCATCAAATAAAATCACTGTTTATTTCCATTTTAGAACAAATAATCCCCTATGAAACTGAAACATGTCGTTCATCATGACCCGATATCACGGCGTTACCCACCCGGATGAGTGTCCAATACTTAAATGGAATCCGGAATGTGGTATACACCACATCCCAAAATGGGAATGGTGAAGAAATTATGGTGTTGAGGGTATGTTATTGCTGCATTAAACATTCTTGTCACTTGTTCTTGTGTTAGTAACTAAAAATATTCTGTCCAGAACGCAAAACACTTGTCCAAAAATTGATGAGCTTTTCTGGAATGAGAAGGTTTTCGTTTCAGAATATGTTGAAAGTTATTGTAGATATTTATGTTAAGAGAATTAAAGGTTTGTGGCTTCTAATTAACAAATATGATCATGAAAAAGAAGCTTTAATCTTTAAAACAGAAGTCAAAACTATATTGTTAGATATTCGCCCTTGGACTGTGACTGGTCCATCCAAGATCGTATTGTATGGTTAGCCATTGAAGGCATCATGCTTATGGGTAGATTGTCTGATAACTATATACTTAATAGAAGAATATGGGGTGACATTCTCATAACCGACCCCTATAAGAAGGAAGACAAGGATATGTTTGTGTCAGATCTAGGGTTAAGCAAATCATCAATGTTAATGAAACTATTAGGATGGATGGAAGAGGTAATCACTATTTAATTTGTATTAAAGATAAAGATGAAGAAAACAGATTTCATTATTTAAACGAGTTGAAGTCAGACTGTGATAACGACAACGTCTCTTCCTAGTTTTCACCAAAGTATGATGAAGAAGGTAACTTCGTTTCTGAAATTTAACTAATTTGGAAGTAAGTGTTAATTCATGAAACACAATTTACGATTAATGTAAGATGTTAGTTTCAATTGACAATGAAAGGAGGTCTGCCAGAAACATAATCTAAGACATATTCGACGACAAAATTTTCTAGCCTGAATATGAAAAGGACACAGCAACTCAGCAAGGGTTGTCGGTAACATAGAAAGGAAGGGACAAAAGGACTTTCTAATGGACCAAAGTGAAAAGGGGTCCCTTTTGGCTAAAAAATCAAGGTTCTAAGAAAAATGAAGGGACAACCATCGGAGTTGTTGTTCATTGTAGTGTTATTCACCTTTTTGGCTTTGATGAATTCAAGATTCTACTGCATGACAGCATGACCAGTTTAATGGGCCTAAGAACAATTGTATGAATATTTAAACATCCCAATTTATGTGGGTATTTTAGAAGAAAATTCTAACAGGCCCAAAGATTCAGTAGGCCCTGTAAGGCTGTAACACTCCAATCAATTTTCATCTTGATCAGGCTTCTAATCCCAACAAGTCCATTCCCTTAAACAGGAATTCACAGGCTCTTAAATCTCGAAGGTCTCCTCGTTACTTTAGCCTCTTCTTTGGTAAATCTAATTTTTTATATAATCAAATTCTTTTATCCCCACGTCACAGCAAACATTTCTTAAATGAAAGGAACCAACTTTAATTAAACGAAAATGGAAGCTTGTCACCCGTATCGAAACCTCCAGTTTCTCAGCTACTCAGGTTATTACCTTATATTTGGAAATTGACTGACAATATATAAATAAGGCAATTAAAAGGTGTAATTAAATAATATAGTGAACTTTTAAAAATAATCTTATTGAAACCAAGACTTTAAACTTGGGAAAAGAGATTGGTTTAATTTACAAGTAATGGAAACATAGGTGAATAGTCTATGTTCGGTTCAAAGAGATTACAATGGTTTTAAATGAATCTTTATCCGATAGTTATTACGATATCATGGATATGGACAAGCGAGCTTAAATAAAAAATATTGGATTCGATCATTAAGTCTCAATTCTACGCATTCATGAAACTAATTACGTACCCGTTCTAAGAATTTTGTCAAATGTCTATTTTTGACACATTGTAGTTTAATACAAAAATTCCAACCTCGTTTACAAAAGTTAAACAAAATATAATCGTCCATACATTTCATAATATGCCTTATCAAAGGTTTAGAATTGTTGTGACTTATTTATTTTTAACTAATACACGCTATCAGGTGTTTATTACATTGTATTAAAGGTGTTTATTACATTGTATTAAAGTGTACTGCTTATGATAAATTGTAGCTGAAAGTTGAAAGCTGGTTGTTCAAATGTGGGTGATGGAAGCTGTAACTTTTATTAGTAGAGAAATATTCGAGAAAAGTAGTTGTAAGATATTGAAGTGTTTAAAATTACATAAAATCAAAAGCGAAATGCATAGCTAAAAATTTCAAATAAAATGTTAAATGTAAAACCTAAATCGAAATGTCAACTTTCAAAAAAATGAATTGGTAAAATAGTGTTTTCTTTCTTCATTGGAATTGTGTTGGTCGGAGAAGATGACAAGAATGTTGATGATGGCTAGAAAAATAAAAGTTACTAAATGTATTACAAAGGTTTGTTTATATGTTGAATCATGTAATTATATTTAAGTTTAATAGTGTTTATTGAACATCAAAGTGAGTTTAATGTTGTTTTTCTTAAACAAGTAAACAAGCTAGACCTGTAATGAACAACAAATGTAAGTTTGATGATAAATCTCGTAAAAAAATGAATAAATGTATAAAAATGATAGTTTATTATCCTACAAAATCATTTTCTTAACTATAATATATTAAGTTATTTTTATGAGATAGAAATTAAAGAAATATCTATTTTTTAATGTCGAATAACAATCATAAAATTTGATATGTTGGAAAAACAATTTTGTTTGATATATATACCCATTTCTTGCAATTATAATGTACATTTTTTCTTTTATAATTGTTACAAAAACAATAACATATTTTTGAGGAAAAATTAAAACGAAATACAACGCTTCCAAATGGCAAATCCATAGTTGAAGTAAGCCACTAAGGTGTATTTACTTCAAATTCAAAACGTTGAGGCTCTATAGATATAAAGAGAACTTCAGGACGTAAAGTGTCATAACGTTTAAACATGAGGGTAGGTTATGAAACGTTTCGACTTATCGATTAACATAGTCTACCTGCAAAGTCTCACTTTCCCAGATCCAATCCGAATCTAACACAAACACATACAGCTTCACTGTGTGTGTAAATTCCGGTACACCGTCAAATGGTGGAGGCTCAGTCATGGACTACTCGCCGGAGCAGCAATCCTAGGCTCGAAACCTCCGTCGACATCCCGACCACGCCTACCGGTGAAGTCCGTTACGGCACCAGCAACAACATTTTCGCGGCCTTATCGGTCACGTCAATCGTTTCTCCGACAATCTTAACTGCTCTGATCATCGCGTCATGGTACTTATCCAACATCGGCGTCCTCCTTCTCAACAAATACCTTCTCAGCTTCTATGGTTTTAGATACCCGATCTTCCTCACAATGCTTCACATGATCTCCTGTACTATCTACAGCTTGATCGCAATCCGGTGGTTCCAGATCGTTCCGTTCCAACATATTTTATCTCGAAAACAGTTTTTTAAAATATTCGCATTATCCGCAATTTTCTGCTTCTCAGTTGTTTGCGGAAATACCTCACTCAGATACCTGCCTGTTTCATTCAACCAAGCGATTGGAGCAACGACGCCATTTTTCACCGCGATCTTCGCTTTCCTGATCACTTGTAAGAAGGAATCTGCTGAGGTATACTTCGCTTTGATGCCAGTTGTGTTCGGTATCGTTTTGGCGAGTAACAGTGAACCGCTGTTTCATTTGTTTGGATTTTTGATGTGCGTGGGATCCACCGCTGGCAGAGGGTTAAAGTCGGTGGTACAGGGGTTGCTGTTGACGTCGGATTCGGAGAAACTCCATTCAATGAACCTTTTGTTGTATATGGCCCCAATGGCAGCCGCGATTTTATTGCCTTTCACTTTGTATATAGAAGGGAATGTGTTCGGTAAGACATTGGAGAAAGCCAAAAGTGATTCGTTTATGGTGTTTTTGTTAATCGGAAATGCTACAGTGGCGTATTTGGTGAACTTGACGAACTTTTTGGTCACGAAGCATACGAGTGCATTGACATTGCAGGTCTTAGGGAACGCCAAGGCCGCTGTTGCAGCGGTGGTGTCTGTAATGATTTTTAAAAATCCGGTGACGGCAATGGGGATTTCTGGTTTCGCGGTGACGATAATGGGAGTAGTCCTTTACAGCGAGGCAAGAAAAAGATCTAAAGTCACAGTTCACTGACAGCCAAAAAGAAAATTCACTGGTGCACGTTCTTTTTCCTCTTGCTGTCCATTTGATCATTGATGCCTATTTAATTTAATTTCTTTCTGAACTTAATTGAAGGCTTAAAAGGCTAAAGAAAAAAAAAACGAAGAACATTACACGATTAAATTGTATAGTGTTTCATATTACTGTAGTCTGTATACCATTCATTTAAAGAACATTCTCCTTTTTGCCTTCCCCTGTTTGTACCTTTACATGTTATCAGCAACATGAAGTTAGAATACGAATTTCATGAAAGATTCTTGAAATAATTTCGCCTCTTTTTAGATCCGTATGTTTGCTGCTATAGATTAGCAACATCTGAATGTTTGCCGCATTAAGTATGATCCAATTCATCTGTACTTTTAATATGAGAATAGAATAAATGAATAATTGAAGTTACTTTTATTGACTGCCTTCTGCTTTAATTATTGTTGCTGCAAATTTAGAAAAGAAATAGGAAAGATAATCAAATTGGAGAAGATTGCATAATTTCCCATTTTAGCCTCAATGATCAAATATTTATGTTTGATAGGAATTTAGGTGTACCTAATGTACTGTAGTAATATATACCCTTAGGTGCACCTTACTTCAAGTTGTCATTTCCTTTTCTTAAAACAACATGAATATAGCATCATGTGGATCAAATAATTCAATACGTTTTTTTTGTTTTTCTTTTTTAACTATAGTTTCCTGTTCTTAACCATAGTTTGCATAATTAATCACTATGTTTGATTGGTCGCATTCAACGTGTTTGCTGGCACCAAACCATAATTGGTGCTACAATAGTATATGCAGGTGCGTTGTTTCTATTAAAGTGTTATTTTTTGGTTAATTAATGGACCCCATTAAAAGTGTTATGTGGTGTAAAATGATCACAAATGTGTGACATTTTGCTAGAAACAAGCATGCATGTCCATTCATAAGAATGTCGCTACCAGGGGTCGTACTTGCACCATATTGGTCAAGGGATTGCCAAAAAAATTCTAACGTTTTATCAATCTAGAGTTTGTTTTCAACTTTGCAGTAGAAATATACCATTATTGGTACTTAAAGAGTTAAAAGTTAAAATTCTCTCTTCTTTTATCAACTTAAATGTACCTAGTTAAATGATAGGAATTTTTTTTATTTGGTTAAAAATATATGATTTTTAGTGGGTCACGTGAGTTTGTATGATTGAGATTATTTTGTTATTGTTTAAATATTTTGAGTTCGAATGTTATGTTAAAGGGGCTCTTCAAACATAATGGAGATTCTTTGGATATAATTTATATAAGTTAGAATAAATAAAACTTTATAACAATTGTTTTTTATTAAACTGATTTATGGTAAGTTATTCTTTTTATCTATGAATAATAAATCAATTTTTTTTGTTTTAAACGAGAGGCTAACTATATGTGTTGGGCTAATCACAAAAGTTACTGCAATGGAAAGGGGATTATCATCGTTAGCCACAAATTGTCAAAGTATTGCAAAATAAGGGTGTTTGAGAGTTCATCTTTTACAACTCGTCTAATGTACAATGTTATGTTAGTTTTTCTAGCTTAAAAATAAATAAATAAAATAAATAATAAAAAATAACATTTAAATTAAAATACAAACTAATTTAAAGTTTACTAAATAAAATGAAAATAAAAATAACATTTATCAAAAAAAGCACACAACTACAAATGAAAATTTAAAACCTAAATCCGAGAATTTAAAACCTAAAAACAGTAATTGAAAACTCAATTACGATAATTTAAAACCTAAATATGAAATTTAAAAACCTAAATATCGAGCATACCATCTTGGTGAACTTTTCATAGCATTCTAAGCTTCGATATTCGTATATTTCTTGTTGTAAGTTAGACGGTATTCGTCAAGAGCCTGATTAAAAATGTAATCGTCGGTAGCCCCTTTTGTCGGTTCGCCATTGTTGTATATGTCGTTAAAATTTGTCACTTGAAGGTTCAAATCATTCCACTTGCTATTAAGGTGGTGTTTTAGAGAGAGAGTTCGGTGCATGTTAGTGTGTGAAATTGTTCCTCCATAAGTTACTAAAATTTGACGTCGCTCAAATTATCAATGTTTTCGATGTAGGCGCTGAACGTCACCTCCTCAATTGGAGTCCACGACCTACGAATGGAGGATAATGCAACCATTTTTAAGAGAGAATTCTGAGTAAAAATATTTTAGTAGAAGAAATGTGTGACTTTTTGAAGTGGTGGAGGGTTGTATTTATAGGACGGATGAAATAACTTCGGTAAATAAATTTTCTTAAGAAAAAAGTTGCAAACCATCCGTTTCACCAACCTGCAAAGAAGGAATCTTTCCCCAACTCGCCGGCCACGGCCCGTTGACGTCATCAGCGTCGACGGGCCCTGCCACCTATCTCACTTGAACTCGCTTCATCTTTTTGTTGATACCGCCCAACCTAACAATTAGTTTCGTCGAATGAACTTTAAGAAATCACTTTAATTTGTAAAACAACCTTTTATTTTGCAAAATAGTTTGAGAGATTATCTAAATTTTGCAAAATTAAGATCTACGATTTGAGATTAGGTAGGAGGAGTCTATTTCACCCGACCCTCTGAACCCACAATATCAAATGAGTTTTTCTTACACTTCCATCTTTAACAACCTATAACATATGAAACTCATCTTTTCCAACATTCTTAACCCTCATTGTCATATCAAGTTTGCAATATCAAAATTAAATAAATAAAACTATAAATAAAAAAAACATTTAAAGTAAAATATTAACTAATTTAAAATGGAATAAATAACATTAAAAATAAAAGTAAAATTTCATTAAAAACACATAATGACAAACGGAAACTAAAAGCCTAAATACAATAATTTAAATCCTAAAATAAATAATTAAAACCCTAAACCAATAATGTCTTTGACCCCAAAGACATGCCATTTTGGTGAATTCCTCATAGTATTACAAGCTTCGATATAGTTAAACAACGATATTCAGAGCTCTATTGACAATATTATCGACGGTATCCCCGTTTACTAGATTCGCCGATAGGATGTTGAAAATGTTGTTACTTTTTGACACTCTTATGTTCAAACCTCTCCACTTGCTATTAAGTCGATTTTTAGTACAATTCGGTTCACGGGAGATTAGTAAGTTGAATTGTTCATCAACTCGGATCCAGAAGTTATGGCTTCCCATTTTCACGATTTGTCAACGTATGCGGTTACCAATGCCACATTCTCGTTTGAAATCCACCTCTTAGGAAAGCAGTGCTCAAGGGAAGACATTAATTTTTTTTAAAGAAAGAATATATACAGAGAATTGATGGTGTGAATTGAGAGTAGAATGAGTTGTGAATTTTGAAGCTGTTGAATAAGATATTTATAGAGGTGATAGGTAAAATATTTTGTTTAAATAATTTTTTATTAAATTGATTTTAAGTGGTTGCCAAAAGGAGGGTTCACCAAACCGGGGGTCATGAATGGTACCGGCGATGCTAGCGAACCCGACTCATCTAGCACACGACTCCGTCCGACCTTCAGAGAAGTTTATATTCAGCATAAACTAAATACTCTCTAATTATTTTGTTCCGAATAAAATGATTTATATTCATTAATGTTGTATGTCTCTCTTGAATACTTATTTTGACACAGTGGAAATATGTAAGAAAGTCTTCATACTTTTATTTGACTTCATTAATCAATTTATCCGTCTCTTCTATTCTCTTTTCAAGACGGGCACTACATGCAATAAAAGTCCATGACGCTATTCTAATTGTATTCTTCAAATGTTGATGTCATGATGTTTCATCAAATTGATTATCGACGGTGGTAATTATGGACCCCAACCCTCTATACCCTGATCAAGGTCTTTTATGCTCGGGCATTTACCCTTAGCACAGGAGTTTCCGAGCATTGTTTGATATGAAGAAATTTATAATGGGAGTTGATGTATAAGATGAAAAAAAGCGAAGAGAAAACGTGAAATTAGAACCATTTGCAAAACCTTAAACCTATTTGCACTCTCTTCCTTTTAAATAAACATACTTAAACTACCCGATCTCAATCTGTTAATTGATTTTAATAGAACTTACAAAACTATATATACACTTAGCAAAATGAATACATATTATTAGATGTTCTTAGTTTGCAAAAACAACATGGGATTATAGCCATGATCATCAACAAATATTTAACATAACGTTTGATAAAGTTAGTGATAACTTGAATTTGTTATTATAAAATAAAAAAAAAGAAGCCAGTCTTATAATCCATTATCAAAATATCCTAAAAAGAAATTTGGTATACTTTTTTTATTTATCGAACTATTAGCTATTATCAAATTTGCCATTGTTATGCAATTCATTTGCAACTATTAAATGCCTAGAAAAATTGACTAAAGATAAACTTATTAGATTAAAAAGAAACCAACATCAAGAAAGAAATCAAATCAAGGCGGAGAAATAAGACCGTATAATTGTTTTAGACCATGAAATTAATATTTTTTTTCTGTGTTTTACATATTTTTTGCACGATTTATCTATATAACTTTAATTTTTATATTTTTTTTACAACTTTATTGTTTTTACATGTTTTTTCGCAAACATTTTTTGTAACTTCATATATTAAATTCGTTTTATATGTTTTTTATAATTTCATTTTTTACATATTTTTTCACAATCTGCTTGATCACAATCCACTTTTACAATTTTATTTTTACAAGTAAAAATAATGAAGTTGTAAAAATAAATTGTAAACAAACATGTAAATACGAGATAAAAAAATAAATATGTAGACACGAAGTACTAGTGAAGATGTGAAACGGATTTTGAAAAATATACAAAAATAAAGTAAAAAATGATATTGTAAAAATCGATTGTAAATAAACATGTAAAACCGAATTTATAAAAACGAAATGTGAATATAATGTATAAATAGATTATGAAGAAAAAATGTTTAAAAACGAAATAAAACAAAATTGTGAAATGGGTTGTGAAAAAACATGTAAAAATAACTTGGAAAATATTAGTCCAAGTCAGTGAAAAATATTATCATAATTGGGATTATGCACAAGGGATAAAAACGAGAAAGACAAAAGGGATGGAAAAAAATACAACTTTACGCATACATAACTTTTGATCTGTTGAAAGTTACAATTACATAGGGTCTATCTTATGACTTATATGCACGGAAAGCATTCAACAAACCGGATCTTCTAACAAAGAGCTCTAAGCAGTTGGCCCAGCTATTAGAGCCAATTTTATTGTTTGGGTTCCGAATTTTGATATTTTCCCAGTTAGTAATCGTTTACCTTTTCAATAACTCAGTTTTAGTTGGAGAATCTCGTGATTTTCATGATTTACGTAAATCATATGACCGGTTATCATTTTAGTTCCGGTAATTTTCAATGAGTTTTAGTTTTTCTACAATTTGTCAAATCAATATCTGCCACTTATAAGAATGAACAGAGGTAAACCTTTGAATACATCTTGAAATAAATAAACTTCTAACCACTTTTGTGCTTATTTACTTTCATTTTGCGTCATATATCCTTCTAAGATTTCTACTTATTGATCCTGTAGAACTTCATACACAAAACATTTATGACCGTGTATCCCTTTTGCTAAGGGCTAGTAATAAAACATTCAAAAATAGGTTAATCACTAAAATGATAAAAATGGATGGACCTATCATAAAATGGCCACCATTTAAATAAAAATAATTTCACAATATCATTTTTCCCTTAAAATTCATTTTCATCTGGTATGCTGTCATTTTCTTTGAGAAATAACGCTGTCATTTTGAAAAAAAAAAATCACAAATAAATAAAAATTTTGTAGTCATAATCAATTTTGCAAACAAAAAAATAATTAAAAAAAAACACTTGGCAATATCCATTTTGCCAAATGGTTGGTATTTTTGTGAAAAAAAAGAATGAAGATAGTAATTTTGTGATATTTTACTAAAAAAAGGTTCGTTTTGTGATAGGACTCCGTCGATTTTGGTTATTTTAAAGATTAGCCTTTAAAGATATAGGATTTTTCAAATTCAGCTAATCTTTTTTTAAAAGTAAATCGACCCAAACCAAAAACTTCGACCTATGGTCAAGTTTCCTTCATTTCCCAGTACTATGTTTTAGTGTATGATATATGTGTCATTACTTGAGTGGCTCTTTAATTCAAACATAAAAAAGCTAAAGGCTCAACTTAAACCACGTTGTCTTTACGTATATTCTTGGAAGAAAATATCGACACAAAAAGAAATTGTTGAAGGTAGTTCTCTTGTCTCACGAGATACCCCTTCAAAAAGCCCCTCCTATGGACTCCTTTCCATTAAGTCAATACAAAACACTCACCACAAGATGAACCACGTCCCGTGACCCTCCAAATAGCAACAACCCGGCTCACGTAATTAATGCATATTGCATGTGAAACAACACCAAAAAAAAAAAAACCCCAGAGTTCTCAATTCTACGTTACAAATGACGAGATTTGTGTTTGTTCATTGTATATAAACATAAAACGATTCAAAAACCAAAAACCTTGCATTACAGTTAAAGTGAGTTTCATCAGAGTTTTAAGCAGCAAGAAATGGGTAAGGAACGGAGTTCCCAAAACCCAACAAATATCCATTTTGTTGACATCCATGAAGTAGTTCCCGAAGAAGAGGAGGAAGAAGACGAAGAGAAACAAACTACTAAAATGGCAGAAAAACCACCGGAAAGACGGTCAAACCGGCCACAGTTGACCAGGTTTCGAGAAGGCAAAAGAAGTAATATTCACAGAGGTTTCAGCCGCCAGGTGTCACTAGAAACAGGTGTCTCGAAGCTTAACAAAGCACAAAACGAAATAAAAGCGCTTCCAAGAAGTGGTAGGAGTTTTGGAGGGTTTGGTTCATCTCATGGCGTGGAGTTAAATTGCAAGAAAGGCGAGTTTAATATGTTCAGAACGAAATCCACTTTGGGAAAACAGAATTCTTTCATGTTGCCATTAAGAAAAGAAAGTGGAATGGATCAATTTCAGAAGAATGGCGATGAAGGTGTTGGACTTCTTGATGAATCTCTTAATAAAAGTGTTCCTGCCGGTAGATACTTTGCTGCTCTTACGGGACCCGAACTTGATCAAGTCAAGGTACTATACGGGTTGTTTTTTACTTGACGAGCTTTATGGGTTAAGAACTTAATCCGGAAAGTTATACATGTTGTTTATTTTTTACTAAATCCGGCCAGAATTACTTACGAGGTTAAGCCAATGAATCTGGCTTAGTGGTTGCTTTTTTTTTACTCAAAAAAACTCAAAAAACTTAATGGGTTAAGTACTTAATCCGGACAGCTACACATTGTTGTATCTTTTTTACCTAATCTGAACTGAATGACTTAATGAGTTTAGCTAAAAAACCAAACTTTACCAATATTAGACTTTATGAAGAAAAAATCATTTATTAAGATAAAAACCTTTTACCTATTTGTCTTTCTTTTTTTTCCACCAAAGTCATACCACTTTAAAATTGATGAATATTGTTTGTTAGAATGCAATGGTAAATTGATAATTTATTCTAATTTGGAAGGTTTATTCAATACAATTTTTTACATCATTCAGTCACTTTACCAATTAACGACATAATGCAGAAAAGAAAACAACTCCCGAATCTTTAATTTCAATCAGCATATCTCCCATTAATCTTGTTTCCTTTTAACTTGGATTCTTGCAGGATACCGAAGATATTCTACTACCAAAAGACAAGCAATGGCCGTTTTTGCTTAGATTCCCTATTGGTTGTTTTGGTATGTGCTTAGGGTTAAGCAGCCAAGCGATATTATGGCACAACCTTTCAATCAGCCCTGCCACAAAGTTCCTACATATTCCACCATATATAAACCTCGTTCTTTGGATCTTAGCACTATTGGTCCTCGTATGTGTCACTACCACTTACCTTCTCAAATGCATATTCTACTTTGAAGCCATCAGAAGAGAATACTTCCACCCTGTTCGTATCAACTTCTTTTTTGCACCATGGGTGGTGTGTATGTTCTTAGCAATAGGAGCTCCACCTATGGTATCTCAAAACAAACTTCACCCAGCCTTATGGTGTGCCTTCATGATTCCTTATTTTCTTCTTGAGCTTAAAATTTATGGACAATGGCTTTCTGGAGGGAAGAGAAGGCTGTGCAAGGTGGCTAACCCTTCTTCTCATTTATCAGTTGTTGGAAACTTTGTGGGGGCGATTTTGGCTGCAAAAGTTGGTTGGAAGGAAGCAGGGAAGTTTCTTTGGGCGGTTGGATTTGCACATTATCTTGTGCTTTTTGTGACTTTGTATCAAAGATTGCCAACAAGTGTAGCTCTGCCTAAAGAGTTACATCCTGTTTATTCCATGTTTATTGCAGCTCCTTCTGCTGCTAGTATTGCTTGGGAGGCTATCTATGGTGACTTCGATGGGTCTGCAAGGACTTGTTACTTCATTGCATTGTTTCTTTATATTTCTCTTGTTGTACGCCTCAATTTCTTCTTGGGATTCAGGTAAGTGTACAAATCCAAATCTCAATGCTTTTAAAATTGATGACTCAATAGTTATTGTTATTGACTAAGGGTTTACTGTTGTTTAGGTTTTCAGTGGCGTGGTGGTCTTATACGTTCCCAATGACTACCATTTCGGTTGCAGCAATTAAATATGCAGAATATAATCCTAGTGTTGAAAGTAAGGGCATAGCATTGACTCTGTCATTTCTCTCATCCACCATGGTGTTTGTCCTATTTGTCTCTACCCTGCTCCATGCGTTTTTTTGGCAGACTTTGTTCCCTAATGATCTCGCGATTGCAATTACTAAGACCAGACACACAAGAGAGAAAAAACCTATGAATCTCAAGCGTTGGGCGAAGCAGTCCTTGGTCTCAATCAGAAAGAACGGTTCAGGAGATAAGCAGACACTTGAGAAAGAATAATAGCAAACTCAAAATTAACATATTGAAGTGACATTAGTTTGTGATTTTCATATGAATGTATTAAACAATTCCAGTTTATCATCAATGGCAAATATAATTCTATTGTATCTTTATGGATTTAATCAATTGATCCTATACATTTTACAATATACAGTTTCAACTATTTGTAATAGTCGACTTAGTGATATGATTTGAAATGAGTGTTTTTTAGTCATTCATCATGCCTACAATATGTAGGTGCAATCTCGGGTACAACACATGACAAGTAGCCTTTTATTGTCATTTTTTCAAAAAAAACATAGTTGATATCCATTGACAACAACATAATTACATAACATGCTCTGAAGTTGTTTAGGACTACAACACCTGTATTTTCTCCCTCTTCACTATTTATGTCTTGATCATCATTTATTCCACCGTTCTCCACATCTAAACACAAATTATTAAGGAATTCATCATCACAAGTATTGTTTAGCGAAATAAAATCATCTGGAATAATTTCATCTTTCAAACCAATATCTATTGTGTGAATGTAGGATTGATTCTGATCTAATCATTTGTAAGGGGGGATCATGGTAAATTAATATAACAACTAATTAAATATATTTTAATTTATCCCCTAACTTAGGTAATTTGACTAATTATTCCTAAATTATCTCATTCTCTCTCTAACTCTCTTCTTATTATACTCTCAGTCAAACACCCCTCTACCGTTCTTTTTTCTCGTCGCCCTACCGTCCGCCGATCTTCATTTGATTCTATTTTCGAGTTTATTGGTTCTAGCCCCACATCCCTACCTTCTTGAAGTTCCCAGTTTTAAACTAAAGGATTCCAAATCATCAGTCTCTACTTGCTCCTGTTGAAGACAATGAAAACGAGCCTCGATTAGGGATTGAAGGAGGAGAGAGAGAGCGATGAAGCTAGGGTTTCTGAAGGTACATTTGTTCGACTACAAATTACCGGCGGTGAAGATGTTCATAAAACCCTGGTCGGAGATGGAAAGAACAAGAGAAAAAGACCAATAACAATAAAGACCAACAAAGAAGTCGAGAGCCAAATAATGACTTATATCGCAGTTGAAAGAAACATAAGAAAACAAATTAACGAACACTTACGGGTTCTTAGGTTTATCATGCCAGGATCTTATGTTTAAAGGATATGAATTTATTGATCTATATTCATTTATTCTAAAACTGATCAATCAGCAAAAACAACTGATTTTGATGATTATTTGAATTGTAGGGTGATCAAACAGCATCAATTATTGGTGGTGCAATCGAGTTTGTGAAGGAGTTAGAGCAACTCCTGCAATGTGTTGAGTCGTTGAAGGAGGGAACCACATAAAGCAAGTCATGCTTGGCTGATGTCGAAATGAGACTATTGGGTTTGACGTTAAGATCAAGATTTTGTCTCGTAGAAGGCCTGGTAAATTAATCTTTTCTGTTCTTAGTCGTAGAAGGCCTGGTAAATTAAGTGTATTCTTTGAGAATGACAAGAATGTAGTGTATTCTTTGAGAATTGTAATGTGGTTTATGCGAACATTCTTTTAGAATTTACCTTGTTATGCCAATAATGAAGTGTATTCTTTGAAAATGGTAGTGTGTTACGCCAAAAATGAATTGTATTCGTTGAGAACGATAATGTGTTATGCCAAGAATAAAGTGTATTCTTTTAAGAATTAAGTGTATTAATAAAGAATTCGTGTATTATTTGAATAATGAAGTGTACCTTCAAAATGTATATTTCTATTCTTTTATAATGTAGTTGTTATTAAGTTTTATATCCATGATATAAAAAGACACATATTCTTTTAGAACCACAGTTTATTTTTTCAAGAATGATGTTTTATTCTTTAAGAACGTCAGTGTATCATGCGATCATCCTAATATGTATGAACCTGCATTTTTGATATGCAGTTATTAATCATCACGTAATGCAGTTATAAATTTTATATAATAAGATAAATACATATTAAATATAAATCCCACAAAATTAGGAGATAAATAGGGTATTTTTTTTAAATATCTATTAATGGACTAAAATACCATTTATAAATGTTTAATTGTAAAATCTGATTATTTAATTGTCATAGATTGACAATTAGGTCCTTGAATCTAACATCATTGATCATTTCGATCGGAGGCTCCGCATTTGGTCCTACATTCACACAGTATTTGCAGTCCACATTTAATCCTAGCCTTACTTATATATATATATATATATATATATATATATATATATATATATATATATATATATATATATATATATATATATATATATATATATATATATATATATATATATATATATATATATATATATATATATATATATATCGAGTTTTGGGTTCTTCATAAGCTGTATCTAGAAACTGGGCATAGTCCATATCGTTTTCTATGAACCTAATACCATTTGATAAAAGACAATTATGTAAGGAGTAGTACAGTTTTTCAATTACATCTCCAGTGAATCGTCATAAATCATCATAGGAAAGTAACACGCGCACCCAAATCCATTCCAGCAAAATTGTGATCAGTAAACAAGAAATGATCTCCTACGACATAAGAACAAGGATGTCAGAAAAAAACACATTAGATTTAAGATCGACTTTCAAGTAGATAGCATTAGGATTGTCGTTTGTCATGCAGTTCAGTACTAGTAAAAATCCAACAATCAAACCTAACTCAAAGAATGTTTACTCTTGCTTGGAGGGAAAATCGTCTTTTTTTCTTAAACCCTATGTATCCACACTCTTCCTTAATGAAACCATGCGACTATAACATTCATTATTTTCTGCTTATTACATGTGGAATAGCTGACATGGACAATTACGACGGAGACTTTCTTTGGTCAACGTCCATATTAGCCAAGCAACCCGGAGAATCCTTCTTCTTTTCACAAAATGACATAAGTGGCATGTATTTTCTCACTTTAATGGTTTAGAATGAACTACAATTAGTATATGGAACATTTTAAACCGAAAGCTATATTTTATATGGTTTTCATGAAAACTACCTATAATCAAATGGAATATATATGTTGATTCATTTACTACAGATCCATAGATTATTCAATTGAGAAATATAACGTGCCAATGTTGGCTACCGGCTCCTTCAACATATTTGTAAGTTGTAACACCATTTGACCTTCTAATCTTTTTTACTGTAATGTGTGACTTTATATATGAAAATACATTATCTTCATTTTCAAACTTTATAAGAATATAATCGGGAGAGGAAAATCATTCCATACTAGCAAAACAGAAGAACCAAACCGAATATAGATTACTACATCTGTTATAATGAATCATATAAAAAACCAATTATGGTCCAAGCTTTTTCAAAAGTCGGTTGTCCCTTGTCGTGTTTAGTTGAGTTTGGTCCACTCTAAATCAAACATATTTTAACATGGGTGAATTTCGTGTATACCCTTCTTAAAGATGAACATATCGTATTTGTCGGACCTTAAATTTAAATATCGTGTTTACCCATCTTAACTTCAAAAATATCATATTTACCCAAATTTTAATTTTAAACAATTTTTGAAATTTGTAATCAATTTTCATATTTTGTAATCATCTTAATTTAAAATAACTAAATGGACTTATATGCCCCTAAAAAATAAAACCATATTGACATAAAATGAATTGACTTTATTATCCCTTCATTTCCTATCCAGTTTGAGAATCTAGTCTAATTGAGAAATCACGTTGACATACCTGAGACCTCTTCTAGCAATCGATTACAATTTTCAAGTTAACGGCTAGTAAATTGTTATCAAAATTATAAAAAAAGATAAAAAAAATTGTTGAAAGAAATGATGAGACACAGATCTGTAAAAGAATCACAACAAAGATGATTAATTCTTATGGTATATAAGCTTCGCTTGTTGTTCATAAAAAAGCTTCAGTTGGTGTTGGTTTAGGGTCAATACAAGCAGATAATCCATAGATCTAACGATCATTTTGATCAATATTACATATCTATGAATCAAGTGGCCTTTGGATCGACGGCTGCAATCAAATCCCTACATCCTTAGACTTGGTTTGAAGATATATGAGATTGATTTGCTTTGACGTTTCCAGAAAATTAAAAAGAAACACAGAAGTATGCCATTTTTTGGAGCGGCCAATATATTGAAAGAACCCAGCAAATACCTGGAATGACTAATCTTTAAAGAGTTAGAACCATTTGCAGACAGTGAAACTATTAGAACTAACTCCAAAACACAGAACTATAGTCAAACTATTGATGCGTATGATCTTGATAATTAGACCAGCCTTCACTCAGAAAAGGTTAATAAATGATGCATATGCGTGAACACTGTTGGTGATTTTAGTGTTACCAATTACATTAGGTGTAATGGAATTAATACGTGTATCAAGGGTGACAATTTTAGTTTTGATACAAGTTAGGAGGTGCGGGAGTGCACACTTGTATCAACTAAATGTCGCCGGTACGCAAACTTAACGGGGGTTTCAAGGGGGCTGCGCCCCCCTCGGCTTTATAATAGTGTCATGTAGTTTTTGTTTTAGATGATTGTTGAAACTAATGTGTATGTTATCTTCAGGTATTCAAACGAGTTGATGGGTTCAATCTTTAAGACACCCAGATTTCTCGAATATTTGAATTGTATAATATACTAACATGAAAATTCAATCGTATCGATATTTTCATTTATGCATTAGTTTGAGATTTTTGTTCTAAAGTTTGTTACTTCATGGTTACACTAAAATAGGGGAGGATTGTTGGTGATTTTAGTGTCACCAATTACATTAGGTGTAATGGAATTAATACGTGTATCAAGGGTGACAATTTTAGTTTTGATACAAGTTAGGAGGTGCGGGAGTGCATACTTGTATCAACTAAATGTCGCCGGTACGCAAACTTAACGGGGGTTTCAAGGGGGCTGCGCCCCCTTTGCGGGGTCCTAGGGGCAGCGCCCCTGGTTGGGGTCCCGCTGCCCGGTCAGCGGGCAGGGGTCAAGGGGGCAGCGCCCCGAAACCTAAACGAAATTGACATTTGGTACTATAGGTTATTTATATAATTCTATGAAGTACATGGTATATTTTGTCAATTTCCTAACTGTTAAACTACCCCTAAACCACCAAAAACTACCCCTAAAGCACCAAAAACCACCCTTAAACCGCCTATTAACCATCTAAAACCACCAAAAACTACCTTTAAAAGGTAGTAATGGCGTTTTTTATACATATAAGAACAAGATCATCTTCTTCCAATCATCTTCTTCATTTTCGCATTTTGATTCTTGTGCCTTAGATCAAAATTGTTCCTTCAGAAAATATCCTAGTTTGGAATTCGTGAACCCAATGCATTAGGGTTGAATTATCAAACAAGGAAAGTGTATTCACACGTTTCCTGATTTGATCCAGATTTCCTCATAACCCTAATTCGAATTCCCCAACAATCTTGTTTGATAGGTTCGTTTTCTGAGTAAGCATGTCTGGAAGTACTGTGAAGGAGATGACTGCTACGTTTGGCAAATTGGAGAAGTTCCAGGGTCAAGATTTCAGGCGCTGGCAAAAGAAGATGCACTTCCTGTTGATCACTTTGAAAGTTGGATATGTTCTGAGTACTCCTAAACCAGAAGAAGTGGAAAATGAAACCTTGGAACAAACCAGAAGGAGAAGCAAATGGGAGAATGACAACTACATCTGCCTTGGTCATATTCTGAATTGTATGTGTGATTCTCTTCTTGATACTTATCAGAGTGTTGAAACAGCCAGTGAATTATGGAACACACTTGAAGCAAAATATATTGCTGAGGATGCGTCCAGTAAAAAGTTCATTGTGTCTGATTTCAACAATTATAAAATGATTGATTCTCGATCTGTCATGGAACAATACAATGAACTCCTCCGAATTTATGGTCAGTTTAAACAACACAACATGAATATGGATGAAGCCTTTGCTGTTTCGAGTGTGATTGATAAACTTCCACCCTCATGGAAGGATTTCAAACACAATCTGAAACATCAAAAGGAAGAAATGAATTTGGTTCAACTTGGGAGTCACTTGAGAATCGAAGAAGGTCTTCGTAATCAAGAGAGTGGCAATAAAGGCAAGGGCAAATCTGAAAATGGATAGCCCCAAGTTCACATGGTTGAGGCCAACAATTCTAACAACAAGGGAAAGGATAAAAAACGTAAGTATGAGGGTAACAACAACAAGTCCAACAGGAAAAACAAAGATTCCAAAGATCTTGTGTGTTGGAGATGCAAATTGAAAGGGCATATGAAGCGTGACTGTCGAGTGAAACTTGGAAATAATGGTGTTGGTGGTAGTGGAAAAGATGGTACTGGTGGCAGTGGGTCTAAAGACCAATCTGCAACCAAAAGTCAGTTTATAATTGACCTTGTAACTTCAGTACCTAATGTTCTTTCACTAACTCTAGAAGTTTCTTTTGTACAGGAGGCTGATTCGGGTTCATGGTGGCTTGATACCTGTTCCACTCATCACGTGTGTAATGATGAACGGTGGTTCACGAAGTTGAACATAGTAAATAAAGGTTCAGTTTTACGCATGGCGGATGAAGGATCAAAGCCAATATTAGGAACTGGTGTTGTTAGTATTACTTTTACTTCTGGAAAGACAATCAGTTTGTATGATGTCTTGTATGTTCCAAAGGTTCGAAAGAACCTTGTGTCTAGTGGTTTGTTGAATTGTATGGGTTATAAACAAGTTATCGAGTCGAACAAGTTTGTGTTGTCTAAATGCGGTGTATTTGTCGGATTTGGTTATTATTGTGAACGTGTTTTTAAGCTAAATGTTGTTAATTGTTTTGCTTCCCATGACAAATCTGTTTTTATGACTTCTGCTTCTTCTCTTGATAATTCAATGTTATGGCATAATAGATTAGGACATGTTAATATTAGGAGAATGGTTGAAATGTCAAAATCCGGATTAATTCCAGCTTTTGACATTAATTCAGAAAAATGTAAAACTTGTATGTTAACTAAGATCACAAAACAACCATTTCCTAATATTAACAGAAAAACAGATGTTTTGGAATTGATTCATAGTTATCTATGTGATTTCCATGCTACACCTTCTTTGGGAAATAAAAAGTACATTGTTATTTTTATTGATGATTCCAGTCGGTTTTGTTATGTGTATTTATTGCATTCCAAAGATGAAGCTTTGGAAAAGTTTAAAATATACAAAACCGAGGTCGAGTTACACTCGGGTATTTCGATAAAATGTCTTAGAACGGATCGGGGAGGAGAATATATGGATACTCAATACTTTCAATCAGTTGGAATCATTCATGAAACCACAGCTCCTTATACACCACAACAAAATGGTGTTGCTGAACAAAAAAATCGAATTTTAAAGGAAATGGTAAATTCGATGCTTTCTTTTTCGGGTCTAAGTGAAGGCTTTTAGGGTGAAGCTATGCTCACGGCAAATTATGTGCTAAACCGGGTTCCTAATAAAAGGAACAAAGTTACTCCTTATGAGCTTTGGCACAAGAAAGCACCAAATTTGAGTTATTTTCGAATTTGGGGATGCCGAGCAATCGTGAGATTACCCGAACCCAAAAAGAAGAATTTGGGTGAAAGAGGAATTGATAGTATATTCATTGGATATGCTGAGCATTCCAAGGCTTATAGGTTCTATATCATAGAACCTAATAAGGCAGTTTCCGTTCATACTGTTATCGAGTCGCGTGATGCGATTTTTGATGAGCTGCGTTTTTCTTCAATTCAAAGGCCAAAGGATCTGATCCCTAGCACAAGTGAAATGCCTAAATCAGATGGTAAAGAAGTTGTTTCAACTCCAGAAACGCAGCAACCTCGTAAAAGCAAACGAGGTCGGGTTGCAAAAGATTTTGGTCCTAATTTCCAAGTGTACTTGGTGGAAGGATCAAGAGATGAAATAAGGACACGGATTCCTTACTCTTATCATTCCGAGGAGGATCCAAAGACCTTCAAACAGGCTATGGAATCTCGGGATGTTGCTTTTTGGAAAGAAGCAATTAATGATGAAATGTTATCAATTTTGGAGAATAACACTTGGGTGTTATCTGATCTACCTCCTGGTTCTAAACCTTTGGGTTGTAAATGGATTTTCAAAAAGAAAATGAAGGTAGATGGAACTATTGATAAGTTCAAGGCACGTTTGGTCATACAAGGATTTAGACAAAAATCTGGTATCGATTATTTTGATACGTATGCACCGGTAGCACGAATTTCTACCATTAGATTGTTACTTGCTTTGGCAGCTATTCACAATCTAGTGATTCATCAAATGAATGTCAAAACAGCCTTCTTGAATGGTGATCTTGACGAGGAAGTTTATATGAAACAACCAGAAGGTTTTGTTTTGCCCGGAAACGAGCAAAAGGTATGTAAACTTGTGAAATCTTTGTATGGAATTAAACAAGCTCCAAAACAATGGCATTTGAAGTTTGATGAAGTGATTTTGTCTAGTGGTTTTTCATTAAATCAATCTGACAAATGTGTTTATAGCCGATTTGATTCTTCTGGATCTGGTGTGATTATTTGCTTATATGTGGATGATATGTTGATTTTTGGTATTGATCAACATCAGGTTGATGCAACTAAGAATTTATTGTCATCAAAATTTTCCATGAAGGACATGGGGGAGGCGGATGTAATCCTTGGAATAAGGATTAAACGGGTGAACAAAGGACTTGCTATTACGCAGTCTCACTATGTTGAGAAAATTCTCAAAAGGTTTAATTATAGTGATTGTACACCTGTTAGCACTCCCATGGATCCTAGCATGAAGTTGATGCCTAATAGAGGCAAAGCAATATCACAACTTGAGTACTCGCAAGCTATTGGTTCTTTGATGTATGCTATGACTAGCACTCGTCCTGATATAGATTATGCAGTAGGAAGATTGAGTCAATTTACTCATAATCCTAGTACTCAACATTGGCAAGCTGTTCATCGTGTATTTAAGTATTTAAAAGGAACCAAGGATTATGGTTTGTGTTATTTAGGATTTCCTTCAGTGTTGGAAGGATATTCTGATGCAAGTTGGATATCTAATGGGGAAGATCATTCTTCTACTAGTGGTTGGGTATTTTTGCTTGGAGGTGGTGCTATCTCTTGGGCATCTAAAAAGCAAACTTGCATAACAAGTTCAACAATGGAATATGAATTTGTTGCACTGTCTGCTGCTAGTAAGGAAGCAGAATGGTTAAAGAATTTAATCTATGAGATTACATTGTGGAAGAAACCGATTGCACCATTGTCTATTCGTTGTGATAGTGCTGCCACGTTGGCTAAAGCTTATAGTTAGGTTTATAATGGCAAATCTAGACATATTGGTGTTAGACATGACATTATTAGAAATTTGATAATGGATGGTGTCATTTCGGTAGAGTTTGTTAAATCGCAACAAAATTTGGCGGGCCATCTTACGAAAAGTTTGGCGTGGGACTTAGTGCACAAGTCTACTATAGGGATTGGATTAAAGTCTATATAAATTCTTATGGATGAGACACCCAATTCCCCTCTAATACAATGTTAGAGGTTGAATTCAATGCGGAAAGCTCATTTATATGAATTGAAACACACATCATAAATATCCCAAGGTAAGTGTGTTTGTATCTGTAGTGAGACCAGGATGAATTTAGTTTCTTAATGATTCTTTTGATAAAATGTAAGCAGGTACATGAATAAAAGAATCACCTATATGATCGTGAAGTGTAGCCGTACTTCAAAAAGCTTGGGACTTGACTTTTATACGATCAAGAATGGATTGGGACACTCGGCTTTATAATAGTGTCATGTAGTTTTTGTTTTAGATGATTGTTGAAACTAATGTGTATGTTATCTTCAGGTATTCAAACGAGTTGATGGGTTCAATCTTTAAGACACCCAGATTTCTCGAATATTTGAATTGTATAATATACTAACATGAAAATTCAATCGTATCGATATTTTCATTTATGCATTAGTTTGAGATTTTTGTTCTAAAGTTTGTTACTTCATGGTTACACTAAAATAGGGGAGGATTGTTGGTGATTTTAGTGTCACCAATTACATTAGGTGTAATGGAATTAATACGTGTATCAAGGGTGACAATTTTAGTTTTGATACAAGTTAGGAGGTGCGGGAGTGCATACTTGTATCAACTAAATGTCGCCGGTACGCAAACTTAACGGGGGTTTCAAGGGGGCTGCGCCCCCTTTGCGGGGTCCTAGGGGCAGCGCCCCTGGTTGGGGTCCCGCTGCCCGGTCAGCGGGCAGGGGTCAAGGGGGCAGCGCCCCGAAACCTAAACGAAATTGACATTTGGTACTATAGGTTATTTATATAATTCTATGAAGTACAGGGTATATTTTGTCAATTTCTTAACTGTTAAACTACCCCTAAACCACCAAAAACTACCCCTAAACCACCAAAAACCACCCTTAAACCGGCTATTAACCATCTAAAACCACCAAAAACTACCTTTAAAAGGTAGTGATGGCGTTTTTGATACATATAAGAACAAGATCATCTTCTTCCAGTCATCTTCTTCATTTTCGGATTTTGATTCTTGTGCCTTAGATCAAAATTGTTCCTTCAGGAAATATCCTAGTTTGGAATTCGTGAACCCAAGACATTAGGGTCGAATTATCAAACAAAGAAAGTGTATTCACACGTTTCCTGATTTGATCCAGATTTCCTCATAACCCTAATTCGAATTCCCCAACAAACACAGGTTGTGAAATGGGTGAATCGATTGATGCATATACGTGATATGTGTTCAGACTTCACTCAAGAAGGGTTAAAAAATGAAGGGAAAATATGGTCACTGCATTATTTATAAAATGGGTTTCATTATTTAAGGGTAAAATAGTCAATACATTTCTTTATTTTATATTATAATAATTATTAAACATGAAAATTGATTATATAATTTCAAAAAAATAATTGGACAAATACGATATTATAAAACTTAAAAAAAATAAATATAATATTTAAATTTCAAAACGGATAAATACGATATTTTCATATTTATTAAAGATATACACGAAATTCATCTTTTTAATATTTTCTTTCAATTCTAAACCACGTTATTCTAAATCACTATTGTTTATTGGATATGTTGTGAAGTTTGTTTTTATATTTTAGTGTCTTGTCTAGAAACAGAACACGTCCAACCCAAATACAGTTGTTGGGCTTTTTTTTCATTTTCGAACAAATAAAAACAAAAAAGATTTTAAAAAAATGTTTCGTCAGCTGCTGTATAATCCTTTGCCCAGTCCAAAAGTTAATCGAAGCCCATCGTTCACATACAATTTTCTGGAAAGCTTGTTGTTGTGTATGTCCATGGCGAGATAAATGATGATGTACAACCCCAGATCACACTTTCTTACTGAATCAATGGCTTTTCCTCCTCCTTCTGCAACTTACTCAACCGTCTTTTCGCATAAACAGTCACTCCGACTGTTGTGGTCACCGTTAAAAGAAACCCGACCACCGTGCATATGATCTGTTGTGCAGAAAGTGACCGTCGATCATTTGACGCGTCCGCCAACGTCCTGATCATTATGCCCCTGAAATGACCACAAATTCAAACTTAAATAAGAAGTTTGTTGCTCACCGGAAAAACGAAGGAAGAAGAGACGACTCACGTGTATATGGCAACGAAAATTTCTGGAACCACTCCGACAAACGTGCCAAGCAAGTAGGGGCAGAAGTGAACACCGGTGGCCACCGCACAGTAATTGTACACGACGTATGGGAACGGCGAGATCCTCAACAATACGACTGCTTTAAACTGGTTAAACCAATTCCCTTCACCTGCTAATCTCAGAATCGAAGCTTTCTTTGGGAATCTTTCTAACCACTCCTGTAATGTTGAGACTGAATTAACACCCATTAAAAGAAAAGGAAGGTTTCTAACGATATGTAAATACTCACTTCAATTTTGTGGTAAAATAGGGACCCAAAGAAGTAAGGAAGAGATGTGCCGATAATCACACCACCGATGATCAATAGAAAGCCAAGGCCGTAGCCGAAGGTCATTCCGGCAACCCACATAGAAGGCGTCGATGGTAAAAGGAAGGTCGGAAATAATGCCACCGAAGCGAATATAATAGCCGCTAGTGCTGGCTTGTTGAATGTATCCGTCTCCCAGTTCAAAATGGGGATAACTTCCTGTAATACGAAATTAAATCGAGACAATTATGACGCTGTTGAGAGTAATCAAACTCTATCCCAGATTTGCATGTAATTTCTATGAAAACTAAGTACCCTGTTCATCAAAAAGGGTCCGATCCATATAAAGAAACAAACCCCCAAAACTGCCACGAAAATAACCACAAAAACAAGCTTTGCCCACCGCCAAAGTGACGACCAAATATTATCACCGCCCTTTGAGGAAGAAGATGACGTCAGAGCCACACCAACGCCACAGTCACCCAACGCCTCCCGTTCAATCAATATTTCGTAATCTCCCTTGCAATCTTCAATCGCGATTTTCAACTGAGAAACTGAATCTTTGTCTCGATAAGTCATCATAACAACAATACCCAGATCAAAACCGTATTAACAATTAGAAGAAACGTAAACCTAGAATCAGAAGGCTTGAATGTAGCCTCCAAATTCTCTCCGATGAAATTAAGAACAGAACAAACAAATTAAGGCGTAATTCGAGGAACCAGATAGCAATGCATAATCGTTAACAAGAACGTAAAATAAGATCGGAAGGGATTTCGATCAAAAGAGACGATTAGTGAGTAATAACAATCGGGGTTAGTGCAGAAAGGAATGTTTGTAGGTTTGTATATTTTAAACACAAACAAGAGAGAATAAGCAGCGGAAGAACAGTCATATCATTATTCATCAAAAATTATAATTACTTATTTTATAATAAAAAAGGTTGAGGAGATGACGATTATTGTTTCCTTGTCGTTAATGTACCGTCACTTAACGTGGAAGTGAGTAATCGTTTCATAGAGTCCGGTTGTTCATGTCCCGAATACTCCTTGCCTTATCAATTCAATTCAACTTTAACATAATGTGGTCGAAGAAAAAATGTATATATTATAATAGATACATAAATATAGATACTATTCATTTTTCCAAAATGAAATTGAAAACTATATAAAATTGGAAGTGGTTTAATTTTATTTTCGATTAAAATATGAAATTTAAAATAGGGTTGGAAATGCCCTAATATGTTAAATTTCTTAAACGCTTTTGATTATATTTTAATTTTTGTCTATATAACGAAAGAAGGATGACTCGGACATAAAAAAATCGGGTAAATGACTATTTGCATATTAATTTCTAACTCTTCAGTAGTTTACCTTTATTCGATTTTTCTTCCATTCCAACATTTTCTCCGATATCTTTTACAAATGAGTTATTATTGGTGACGCGGATGAGTTGTTGCCGTCAAGCATGCATCAGCTCAAAGTTGGCAAGTGATGTTTTGAGAGCTGCGTGTACTTGTGATAAAGCCAATACTTAGAAGGTTAAGCTTTTCATGTATAATTAGTGAACAAAAATAATTAGCATTAACTAAAGCAAATAATTATAGGATAAATTACAAAAATGAAATCAAGTTTATAGAAAATCTCGGTTTTGACACTGTTTTTTTTTTTTTTCTTTTTGCAATTAAGTCACTAAGTTTTTCAATTTGTTGCGATTTTGACCATTTGACCGGTCAACCAGTTTGACCGCTGACGTAGCATGATGACTTGACATACGGTCAAAATCGAAAAAATATAAAATGTAGTGACTTAACTGCAAATAATATAGTGTCAAAATTGAAAAAAATAAAATGTAGTAACTTAATTGCGAAAAAAGAAACACGATGTCAAAATCGAATTTTTATAAAAACTTATTTTCTTTTGTAACTTGTACACCGTGCATTAAAATTTGTATATAGTAAGAAAATTAAGATTTTACTTCTAAAAACGTAAAAATGTATTTGTATTCTTTGATAATTCATGTTCGTAATTTCTAACAGCGAAAGGAACTCGATTCTTTGGTTTTGAAATCCGTGACACAGAAACGGGAATTCTGAAATCCATTCAGGTTTTTACTTTCATTCATAGATTTGATTATTGATGCTTCTGTTGGATTGTAATTCAGTTTTTCAAATGTATAAATATGGAAATCGATTCAGTTTTTCAAATGTATAATTGTGGAAATCGATTCAGTTTTTCAAATGTATTGTGGAAATCAATTCAGGATTGTAATTCGTGTATTCATGTTCGTTTACTGATCAACTGATTGCATAGAATGAATCGATTCGAGACTGTAATTAAGCTTGAATCGATTGAAAGAATACTCAAATAAAGAATACTAGATAAATTGGAGATATCCCAACTTGGGAATTAAATCGATTCAGTCTCTCTCTGCTGTTTGCCGGCCACTCCTCTTCTCTCTCTCTCTCTCTCTCTCTCTCTCTCTCTCTCTCTCTCTCTCTCTCTCTCTCTCTCTCTCTCTCGAAAATCCGACCCACCAAAAGCTAGAAGCCCGTATGATTTAATCGCGACAATGCAACATCGGCTGTTCAATTGTTCAGTCAAACAAAAAAATCCATGGCCAAGGGACGATCGGAATGAGAAAAGGAGAAAGGAGATAGAGATCCTTGTTAGTGGTGTCGGGGTGGAGGTCTCCGACATAGAGTGATGATCGGAAAGAGATTTGGTTTTTTTTAATTTAATAATTAATAAATTAAAAGAAAAGTAAAAAAGAAATTAATAATGGTATATTGGTCTTTTTACCTGGCCAAGGGACCAATAGTGTAAACAAAAGTGCAGTTCAGGGACCATGAGCGTGAAAAACCAAAAGGACGACCAAGAGTGAAATTTTGGGACAACCACAGGGACCAAAATTGTAATTTACTCTAGAAGTGGTGTAAAAAATTATAATTAAAAGTTTTTTTTACAAAACTTGAAAGATCAGTCGGTTTTATAAAGCCACAGCCCAAACCGCTTGCTTCCATCTTTCCCCAACCCGCCTTTGCGGAGCAGTGACGCCGAAGGTACCAGCGGTACCGCCCTGAGCTGTTTCTGAAACCCGCTTCATCTCTCGGCTGCTCCGTCCACCCTTGTATCTAAAATGAGACCATCAACGATAAAATTTGCGATATTATACAACTCGCAATTAACAAATACCAAGCAGAAAGCATATTGTTGGATCGTTGACGTGGTCTAGTTACATGACTCTCGATTCTAGGATTAAATCAACAATATCTTGCATAAACTAGCAATATGCGGTCGACGAAGAATCAAGGAGTCAGTACTCAGTGTAAGATAATCCTGGGACCACTTCATAAAATGCAATATATTGTTATCATTAGATTCAGATTATTATGGCAATAATACAAAATTGTTGATGGACCGATTTTATAATTATATACACTTGCCATAGTGGATTGAGTTCCCGGTTTGACTCAAGATCCTTCAGATCCATTCCATCTCTCATATTAGGGTATATCTCCATCTATATATACACATGATGAGGAGCATCTTGAAGAACACGAAATACACACTGAAAATTCATGAGGCTTTGCAGGGGGATTTGAGAGATAGTCTTGAGATCAACTGGAAAACCAATCTCACTCACCAGATCCAAAAGTTTCAATGGGAGCAGGTACACATTCTCTTTTCCATTGTTTATTTCTCTTATCAGATTCAAGCTTCTGATCTCTGTTTGTGCTTCCGCATTTTTTTGTGTCTTTGATTATGAAAATAAAACCATCAATTGGTATCAGAGCACTCTTGAATCTGATAATAGAATTTTTTGATTCGTTTATATATAAACGTACCTGTTTTGAATCTTCGTTCTGCTTCTTTGCTTGCTCTTTTCTTGTTCTTCCCTTTCTGTGCAAATAATATATATATATATATATATATATATATATATTTTGGGTTGTGAAACGTCCGCCATAAGAATTACGATGTGTTTGATTTTGAAATATATGGAATAAGAGTTCTATGCATGTACGAATGTGTTAGTATCAAGTACCTGTAATCTTTATAGACTACATCTTTTCCCCATGCAAATATATATATATATATATATATATATATATATATATATATATATATATATATATATATATATATATATATATATATATATATATATTATATGTATATGTTTGTCCTTTGTTACAGAGTTGTAATATTATCTAGAGTAAATTACAATAATGGTCCATGTGGTTTGCAGGAAATTGCAATAATCGACCAACTTTTTAAAAAGTCACGATAGTGGTCCAAGTGTACCGATTTACTTTCAATAATGGTCCAAAAAATAATTAACAATAAGTAAAAAGACTAATTTATCCTTTCTAATTTCTTTTTCATTTTTATTTTAATGTTTTATTTATTTTAGTAATTAAAAAAAGAAAAATCTCTCTCTCTCTCTCTCTCTCTCTCTCTCTCTCTCTCTCTCTCTCTCTCTCTCTCTCTCTCTCTCTCTGTGTGTGTGTGTATAAAGCAACTTGGTATGGAAATAAAAAACCCTGGAAGTACAGGACCTTCCCAAGATTTAGTATGCATTGTTAATGGCGATTTTGGACCGGAAAGTAGGTCTTACACTTGTACTTTCTGCAAACGGGGCTTCTCCGATGCACAGGAACTTTGTGGCCACATGAATGTCCACAGAAAAGATCGGGCCATGTTACAAGAATCAATCCAAGAGCCGAACAAGCAATAAACGCTTTAAAATTATAGATGCAATACAAATACCTCATATAGTTACCGTAACATCTTGAAATGTTGGCTGTTTCGTTGGCGATTGATCTCGAAGAACAATGACTCGTTATTTGATGTTCTTGAGGTTTCTCGAAGAACAATGCTAAATTTATAATTCTCATTAATTACCGTAAAATCTTAATTATCGACGTCGATGTAGATGTAGCGGGTTTTGAAACTAATGTCAGCCATTGATGGAAGGTATTTGATGTTCTTGAGGTTTCTTTTCAAAGAATTCCATGGCTTCAATGGTTCTCCAGCTATTAATGACTGCATTCTGAGTTAATTCCTTTTTGTACGCTGGAACAGAGCAACTTCTGGCAAGATTTATCCTTTGCCGGAGAATACCGTTTTGTTTCTTGAGAATAAATTCACGCCATGGAATCGACCAATCTTGAACGGGGATTTCATGTGATCGGATCAATTTAAATGAATCGAATAACTCCAGCAAATAATGTAAACTGTAGGAGTCTTTCGATTCTGTGTGAATGATGAGATAACCTTCTGGTTTCAGAGTTCTTGACAATTCCGATGATAATGCTTCGGGATTTGAGGAGTTGTGTAACTCCGTTCAACTTATCGGAAAAGTTTGTACTCCCGTTGTGAGAGAGAGAGAGAGAGAGAGAGAGAGAGAGAGAGAGAGAGAGAGAGAGAGAGAGGTGGGGTGGAGGGGGTGGGGGTGGGGTTAGGTTTTTTTTTAATTAATTTAATAATAATATATTAAAATAAAAATGAAAAAATAAATTAAAAAGGGTAAATTTGTCTTTTTACTTGGCCTTTGGACCATTCCTGCAATTGCATCGATACATTTGGACCATTATCGATGTTTTTTCAAAAGTTGGTCGATTATTGCAATTTCTTGCATACCACATGGACCATTATTGTAATTTACTCTATTATCTAACTTGAAAAGGGTTGATATAGACTTGTCATTGGTTATCTTTTATATACATTAGACTTGGACTCTAGACACCTATTAGATTTTTTGTCAATTTCCTTTACACTCTAGCCAAATAGGTGTGTACGTCTGAATTCAAAAAATAAGATTTGACAAGTTCTTTTTTTGCCTTTTCATTAGATATGAACCTTTAAACTTATAGCTTATTAGCTTGTTTTTATTATCATTAATAATAACACCATTTGTATATATTTCGTAGTTGACAGTTTACCTAAAGGAAATTGCATACGTATTAATGAAGTTTGCTCCATACGTCTTTAATGACCACTATTGACATATTTAATGGGTTTAATATTAATAAATTGTTTATTCATTTAATATGATTAATACTTATGTTGATATAATATTGTGCGATTCGTTTTAACATTAGCGAGTCGGTTGTAGAAATTTTATATCAAGAGTTCATTGATATTTAAATGTGTCTGTGTATTTATGTCAATTATTCCTACTGTCGCAATGGTTTGTTTATTTTTATTATTATTTTTTTAGCAAACTCATAAATATTTTTTGTTTTCAATAATATCAGTTATGGTATTATTTATTTTCTTGATAAATTAATTGACACAATATATCACCAAAGTGATCTCTTTTGTAAAAATTAATTTACAAAGAAGTTAAATATTATGGATTATGTGTTTATTAATGCGGATATTAATCGACCCAAAGGTTTGTTAATATTTGGTCGAATTAACACATATGTGGTGATAAATGTTTGACAATTATTCGGTTTTATGTGATTAATAAAACCATCCAAAGATGGACTTATTGATTGACATAATTATTGTCAATATTTTATCACTAAGGCTGGATGGAGTAGGACTCGCCAAAGAGGTCGCCAACCCTCTTGGCGAGCCAAGTCCACTCGCCATCACCACTCCGCGTCCGTTCGCCATTATGCTCGCCAAACTCAAACGCCAAGCTGTTGGCGAGATGCCAACGGCAATTTCTTTTTTTTTTTTGTTTTTTTAATTCAAAAATAATTAATTTCTTACCTATATAAACCAACATATTTACATTTATTTCACACAATATCTTCAACCTTTCAAATTAATCTCTCTCACATATTCTCAATACACTTAAATTTTATACGAAAATGTCGTCATCGGACGACGGTCTCGATGAAGCGATAGATTTAGCCATCAGCATCAGGCAGCGGATAATTGAAGAACTTGATAGCGGAGAATCAAGTAATACCGGTGGTCATACGAGGAGATTTATTGAACGAGAACGTGATGCAGCACAACAACGGCTCTTCAAAGATTATTTTATCGATAATTCAACATATGGCGATTATCAATTTCGTCGTCGTTTTCGAATGCACAAATCGTTGTTTTTGAAGATTGTTGGAGACGTCGAAGCAGCGAACGTTTATTTCAAGCAACGCCCGAACGCAACAGGTACCTTAGGCTTTCATCCTATTCAAAAATGTACTGCTGCACTTCGTATGTTAGCATATGGCACCAACGCTGATGCACTAGACGAAAGTATTAGGATGGCCGAACGTACTAGTCGTGAAACCCTTCAGTATTTTTGCGACACTGTCATTCATTTGTACCAAGGACGCTATATGCGTGCACCTACTCCCAATGACATCCGACAGTTGTATGCCCATCATGGACAAGTGCATGGCTTTCCTGGTATGTTGGGAAGTGTAGATTGCATGCACTGGAGATGGGATATGTGTCCAAATGCGTGGCACGGACAATACACAAAGGGTAATTACGGATACCCAACTGTCGTGCTTCAGGCTGCAGCCTCACAGGATCTGTGGTTTTGGCATTCATTTTTTGGTGAGCCCGGGTCGAATAACGACATCAATGTTCTCAATAGTTCTGATCTTTACGATGATTTATATAAAGGAACCGCTCCCGACTCTTCATTTATCCTCCGAGGAACAGAATATCGATATGGCTATTATCTTGTGGACGGGATCTATCCTGAGCATTCAGTTCTTGTTAAGACGTTGACTTGTCCGAGTGACCCTCAAAGGCAAAGGTTTAAAAGAGCTCAAGAAAGAGCATGGAAGGATATCGAGCGAGCGTTTGGTGTATTGAAGAAACGTTTCCATATAATTTCAAAACCAGCACTCTTTCGTCATAAATCAACTATGCAGAAGGTGATGTATACATGTATGATCTTGCATAATATGATAATTGAACACGAAGGACGCGCGATATGCCAATACGATGAAAACGAGATCATACCCCCGAGACAAGCACATGCACCTGGGACTCCAGGATACTGTCAAAGGGTTCAAATAGTGCACGATTCCACAATTCATGGGGATCTTCGTCGCCATTTAATCGATCATCTTTGGACGCTAAATCATCTTGATCTGAATGTGCCACCGCCCGTCGTAGACGACGATGAATTTTCTGATGAGGATCATATCTAGTTATTTTATTTGATGTTTAGTAATTTTTAGTTATTTTAAGTGGTTTGTTTAAGTCTTTTTAAGTTTTAATTAAGTTAATTATTAGTTTATTTGTCGTGTCTAGTAATGTTTCTATTTAAATAAAATATTTATGATTAATTTTAATTTAATTTTAATTAAGTTAATTAAAAAAATCTCGTTGGCCATTCGTTGGCCATTGGCCACCACTGCCTACAAAATGGCCAACACTTGTCAATCATAGGCTGGCCCACAAAAACCCCTTGGCCATCCCTTGGCCATTGGCCACCACTCCCTGCAGCCTAAAACAAGATATCTGTTGCAAGTTAATGTTATTGTCCAAAGACTTGATATTAATGTTGTGTTGATAACTTGTGATGTTGTCATAAACTGAATTTATTGATTATTATTTATGATGTAATGAACATCAAACTAATTTAAATGTTTTTTGTTCTCAAATACAGCAAATATGAATTGTGGAATAATATCTTCCAACATGAATCACATTCCTGTACTGAACGGGACTAACTTTAAGGAATGGAAAGAGAACATCATGTTAGTTCTCGGCTGCATGGATCTCGACCTTGCACTTCGGGTAAAGCAACATATCATCACTCTTGCAAGTACTTCTGATGATAGGAGGAAACATGAAAAATGGGACCGCTCAAACCGCATGAGTCTGATGATCATTAAGCGCGGCGTTCCAGAAGCCTTTAGAGGCACAAATGAGCAAGCTATTACGGCTAAAGAGTTTCTTACTGAAATTGAACAACGTTTTGCTAAAAATGATAAGGCTGAAACAAGTACATTTTTGCAAAAGATGATTTCAATGAGGTATAAAGGCAAAGGAAACATCAGGGAGTACATCATGGAGATGTCTCATCTTGCTTCAAAACTCAAAGCACTAAAGCTAGACATTTCGGATGATTTTCTAGTGCATTTGGTGTTGATTTCCCTTCCTGCACAATTTAACCAGTTCAAGGTCAGTTACAACTGCCAAAGGGACAAATGGACTCTTAATGACCTCATTTCTTTTTATGTGCAAGAAGAGGAAAGGATGAAACAAGAAACGACTGAAAGTGCTCATTTGGCTAGTACCTCTAAAGATAAGGGCAAAAGAAAGAGGAAAGAAGCTGCTCCTAAGGGACCAGGACAAAAGAAACCGCATTTAGGAAATGATAAAAAGAAACAACATTCGGGGCCTCCAAAATGCTTCTTTTGTGAAGAACCTGGTCATATAAAGCCGGATTGTCCGAAATACCATGCTTGGCGCGTTAAGAAAGGTATAATTCGTGCTTTAGTCTGTTCTGAAATTAATTTAGTTTCTGTACCTAGAAATACTTGGTGGATAGATTCTGGTGCTACTACTCACGTAAGTATTTCTATGCAGGGTTGCCTGAACTACCGAAAACCAAGTGATGCTGAAAGATACATCTATGTGGGTGACGGAAAGCAGGTTGAAGTTAAAGCAGTCGGCACATTTCGTTTATTACTAGAATCTGGTTTTTATTTGGATTTTCAATACACTTGTATTGCACCGTCTTTTAGACGGAATTTGGTTTCTGTTTCTAAATTGGATAGGTCTGGTTATTTTTGTTCTTTTGGAAATGGCGAATTCAAGTTATCTTTAGATTCAAATATTATAGGTACTGGTTCTTTAATGTTTTGTGATAAGTTATATATGCTTAATGTTGTTACTTCATATAATGAAACCTTGCATGTAGACTCACGCGGTACTAAACGAAAATTAAATAATGAAAATTCAGCAACGTTATGGCACAAGCGCTTAGGTCATATATCATATAATGAGTAACCTTGATTTCACAGATTTTAACATTTGTGTTGAATGTATCAAGGGAAAACAGACGAAAACTAAAAGATTAGATGCCAACAGGTCTACAGATGTCTTAGAATTGATACATACTGATATTTGTGGACCATTCCCTTCGGCTTCTTGGAATGGTCAACAATATTTTATATCATTCATAGACGATTACTCACGTTATGGGTATCTATATCTTATTCATGAAAAATCCCAGTCACTGGACGTGTTCAAATCTTTTAAATTGGAAGTTGAGAATCAACTCGATAAAAAGATTAAATGTGTCAGATCTGACCGTGGTGGTGAGTACTATGGTAGAAATGATTGTTCAGGTGAACAACGTCCAGGACCTTTTGCTAAATTCCTAGAGGAATGTGGAATCGTCCCACAATACACTATGTCAGGTTCACCTAGCATGAATGGTGTATCTGAAAGACGCAACAGGACTCTTAAGGATATGGTGAGGAGTATGATAAGTCACTCTACCTTACCAGAGTCACTCTGGGGTGAAGCACTTAAGACTGCAGCTTACATTCTCAATAGAGTACCAACTAAAGCGGCTGACAAAACACCTTATGAGCTTTGGACAGGTAAAAAGCCTAGTTTAAAGCATTTATGTATATGGGGATGTCCAGCTGAGGCTAGGCCTTACAAACCAAATGAAAAGAAATTGGACTCCAAAACTGTTAGCAGCTACTTTATTGGTTATTCTGAACGATCCAGGGGCTATAAGTTCTATGATCCCGCGACAAAATCAATTTTTGAAACGGGAACTGCAACGTTCTTTGAGGATGTTGAGTTTGGGGGAGAAATAAGGTAAGAAACATTGTCTTTGAGGAGGAATCAATCTCGATTCCTATTGTTGCTTCTGATAGCAAACAGTTTTATGTGCCTATTGATGAAGAAGTGATTCAGGACCCTCAACAAGACAATGTTGTTCAACCTCCTATTCATAATGAACAACCTCAACAACCTCAACTTAGGAGATCCACTAGAGAAAGGAGAGATGCAATTCCTTCTGATTATTATGTATATCTCCAAGAAAATGAGGAACAAGTTGGAATGATTGAAAATGACCCAATCAATTTCTCTCAAGCCATGCAAAGTTTGAATTCTCAAAAGTGGATTGATGCCATGAATGAAGAGTATAAGTCTATGAAAGACAATAAAGTTTGGGATCTTGTCCCATTACCTAAAGGTTCGAAACCCATTGGTTGTAAATGGATAAAACTAAAAGGGATTCAAAGGGTAATGTGGAAAGACATAAGGCGCGTCTTGTAGCTAAAGGCTTTACTCAAAATGAAGGAATTGACTTTAAAGAGACTTTCTCTCCAGTTTCTACGAAAGACTCTTTTAGGTTGATCATGGCACTAGTTGCACATTATAATCTTAAGTTACATCAGATGGATGTTAAGACAGCATTTCTCAATGGTGACATTGAGGAAACAATATATATGGTGCAGCCAGAAAACTTTGTCTCTGAAGATTCAAAGAATATGGTTTGCAAATTAAATAAATCTATCTATGGACTCAAGCAAGCATCCCGCCAGTGGTACCATAAGTTTCATCAAATTATTGTCTCTTTTGGTTTTGAGGCAAATGTGGTAGATGACTGTGTATATCACAAGTTCAGTGGGAGCAAATATATTTTTCTGGTTTTGTATGTTGATGACATCTTGCTTGCCACCAATGATTTAGGACTTCTACATGAAACCAAGAGATTTCTTTCAAATCATTTTGAAATGAAAGATCTTGGGGAAGCCTCTTTTGTATTAGGAATTCAGATCCAACGAGACAGATCTCGAGGAATTCTTGGATTATCACAAAAAGGCTACATTGAAAAGATCCTTGAAAGATTTGGCATGCAAAACTGTAAACCAGGTGATACCCCTGTTTCTAAAGGAGACAAATTTAGTCTCGATCAACGCCCTAAGAATGACCTTGAGGTTAAAGAGATGCAAAAGATTCCTTATGCTTCAGTTGTTGGGAGTCTTACGTATGCTCAAGTGTGTACACGTCCCGATATATCATTTATTGTAGGGATGTTGGGAAGATATCTAAGCAACCCAGGTACGGACCATTGGAAAGCAGCCAAAAGGGTTTTGAGATATTTACAGAGAACAAAGGACTACATGCTGACATATAAGAAATCAGATGTATTGGAGATCATTGGGTATTCTGATTCTGATTTTGCTGGATGCCAAGACAGTCTCAAGTCCACATCAGGCTACATATTTCTGTTAGCTGGAGGAGCTATTTCATGGAGGAGTTGTAAGCAGACTTTGACAACTTCTTCCACCATGGCGGCAGAATTTGTAGCATGCTTTGAGGCATCAGATCATGGGATATGGTTGCGGAATTTTGTCACGGGGCTGCGTATTGTTGGTGTTGAAAGACCATTGAAGATGTATTGTGACAATAAATCAGCAGTGTTATATTCCAACAACAACAGAAGCTCTACTAAGTCAAAACATATTGACATTAAGTTTCTGGTTGTTAAAGAAAGAGTGCAAGATGGAAAGATTTCAATAGAGCACATCGGGACAAACTCCATGATAGCGGATCCGCTCACGAAGGGATTACCTCCCAAGGTCTTTCACGAGCATACTACACACATGGGTGTGATAAAGATTGATGACATTTTGTTTTAGTGGGAGTTTTGCATTTTATTTTGGTGCTTTATGGTTTAGTTAAGAACAATTATGTTTTTCTGTACAGAATTAAGAATTCGGTTTATTTCACTACTATTTGCACTTGTTTGAAGTTTGATCTCACTTCAAATTAAAGAGGAACTCGTAGAAAACTCATTATGAAGTTAAACCTACATATTTGTGTTTATTAATCTATGTCATTTACTTGTACTTGTATTTGTGACCATTGATGAGTTTAGTTATGTTGATTGTAACAAAGACTGCTTTGATCCTATACAATTATGATTAATGGACGAGATTGTTTGAGGGTACCAATACTATGATAACATACATTAAAGCGCTTATACAGTTATATGTGCATTTAGATATTCGTGGTCCAGTGGGAGATTGTAAGATAATCCTGGGACCACTTCATAAAATGCAATATATTGTTATCATTAGATTCAGATTATTATGGCAATAATACAAAATTGTTGATGGACCGATTTTATAATTATATACACTTGCCATAGTGGATTGAGTTCCCGGTTTGACTCAAGATCCTCCAGATCCCTTCCATCTCTCATATTAGGGTATATCTCCATCTATATATACACATGATGATGAGCATCTTGAAGAACACGAAATACACACTGAAAATTCGTGAGGCTTTGCAGAGGGATTTGAGAGATAGTCTTGAGATCAACTGGAAAATCAATCTCACTCACCAGATCCAAAAGTTTCAATGGGAGCAGGTACACATTCTCTTTTCCATTGTTTATTTCTCTTATCAGATTCAAGCTTCTGATCTCTGTTTGTGCTTCCGCGTTTTTTTGTGTCTTTGATTATGAAAATAAAACCATCACTCAGTTCTAAGCTCACTTATTATATATACCCAATTTACATGTTTACTCCGGTAACCTTTATTTTATTACTAATTTTTTATTACTTTTGGAAATCGTAATCCACCAAAGGTTAATCACAAAAAGCCCGAAATTAGAGGATTCATCTGACTAATTGATCATCTTTTTGACATATAACACTTTAAAAACATGTATTTCAAAAAAGAAAATTTTATAGAACGTTGAAAGCTTGTAGAACAACTTTAACCGATAATAGTCATGAATATGGATAAAATGTGTATGCGTAAAGAATTTGTGTGAAATTTCATTTTTTTGTGAAATACTTTAAGTAGCGTTTGGTATGCGGTAATAAAAAAGGAAATGAAATAGAATATTATGATGGAATGAAAAAAAAAATCGTGTTTGGTTGAACGAAATTGAATATTCATGACGGAATGTAATTCATCTTCTTAGGCTGATTTTCATTCATGGGAATGAGTGTTTTATTTTTTAATTTCTTCAGGTAATTGAATAATCTATTATAGAATTAAGGTACTTTGTATAATCTAAAGCTTCATTTAACTAAGTGTTTTTATAATAAATAATAGTTTTTATTATATTTGTATTTTAAGATTTATTGGCATTTAGTTCTTTTTATTTTGTAACTTTTTCTTAATTATAGATTTTTTTTAAATATGTGGATAACATACGATATGTAGAATGAAATTAAAATATATTTATATGTAGTCTAATTAACTATATATGTATCCATTTTTATAAAATAATATTTTTTATTTTTCAATTTTATTTTATTTTATTTTTTATATATTAATAACAAATATTTTGTTGGAATGACTTATTTTATTAATTCCAACAAATGAATAAATATAATTTATTTTATTTTATTCATTTTTTATATATATTTTATTTTATTTTTTATATATTAATAACAAATATAATAAATGAATGTACGGTTCATTCAATTACATTGTTCAATCAATTACATTGTCTGTGATATTCCTTCATGATTCCATTTTATAGTATCAAACAGACTTCGCAAATTATTTGTGAAATGTCTATATTTTTCCTATAAAGGACGTTGAAGTTACATATATAAAAATCCGCTCCCATTTCATTTTCTTATTTCATATATCTTGAATCGTAAAAAATCTTCGTTGGTGATACGAACCCATCCCATACTAGGCCCGTATCATGCCATAAGCCCCAAGTGTAGAACTCACTCCCAAAAGCCAGCTTGAAGGAGGAGGGGACACTTAGACTTATAAGCCACTAATTGAATTTGTTTTCTACCAATGTGGGATCGTAACAATACCCCACGCTTTGAAGAGCCAACGTCCTCGTTGGTCACGACTATGTTGGTCACGGTTGGCATCCCTTTTCGGTCCAAGCCACCACTCCATAGGCCACCACTCCGAGCCATTGTTGGTCATGGCTACGTTGGTCACGGTTAGCACCCCCTTTCGGGTCCAAGCCACCACTCCGTAGGCCACCACTCCAAGGGTTGGAACATCGAAAGATGGGGACGACTCTGATACCAATTGATATGAACCCATCCCATACTAGGCCCGTATCAAGCCTTGAGCCCAAGTATAGAACTCACTCCCAAAAGCTAGCTTGAAGGAGGAGGGGACACTTAGACTTATAAGCCACTAATTGAATTTGTTTTCTACCAATGTGGGATCGTAACAGTTGGCCTGTTCAATAAGGTCGAAAAGGATAAAGAACATAAAAACTCCTCTCGATAGTGGGAAATCATCTTGTATAAATGTATATCCTAAAACCTTTTTCTTATAATGATAAAGGAGGATAATCATAGATCCAAAAAAATGGGTTCTATATGATGGTTCGATTCCTCTAGGTTCAAAATTATTATCGACAATATCTAAATGGATGAAAGATTGTATCGACAGACTTAAAACATCAAATTAGGGGCAGATCAACAAGTGCAATGACATTATTAGGTGTAGGGACTGCATTTTAAAGGAAATTAAAGAGAATGAAAATGAATTAATGAAAACAAAAACTAATTAAAGGGATGGGTAATGGATCAGCGACGTCGGCCAGACTGTTTACAATATCTCCAAGAGTTCCACTATGTGGAATCATATACTTAAGATAAATAAAATATGGATTCACAATGATAAAGAACTATGCCCAAAAGAATATATGTAATTTCATGAATCCAAGAAAATATTCGTGGATAATCTTTCCCTTGTGATTAGGGTGAGAGAGATTATGTTGGGGATTAATGCAATAAGGCTACACGGAGTGGTGGCCAATGGCCAACGAATGGTCAATGAGTTTTTGTGGGTTGGCAGCTCTTGGCCATTTTGTAGGCAGTGGTGGCCAATGGCCAAAGAAAAGAAAATGGCTGTTTTTTTTGCCGTTGGAGACAAAATCCATGGTTGGCATCTCGCCAACCGGTCGGCGAGTGTGGATGGCGAGTAACATGGCGAGAGGGGACGGAGTGGCGTTGGCGAGAAGAGGTGGCTCGCCAAGGGGCTTGGCGACCCCCTTTGGCGAGCTTACTCCCTGTAGCCTAAACAGTTTATAGATCAATATCAGAAACGAAAGTAAAATTTAGTATTTTGAAGTTTTAATCCCTAAAAGTCATGGATTTGAAAAGGAAAATTAGATCATCTAGATCACAACCCTAGGATGTGTAGAATATTACATCAATGTTTGAAGACTAGTTACCAAGAGATGATAACTTCTATGATTGATTCACATTAACCAGTAACAGACATATACTAGACTTCCAACTGATCAACTCAAAATTTCTTCCTTCCTCCTTGCCTTAGAAACGAGACACACACACACACATATAAAGGAAGCAGGCGGCGTTTTCACATGTTGTGGGGGAAAATTAGGGTTTTGACTATATCTTTTCATAAGTCTATAATGACAACTAGAAACCTGCTTTTAATATATGATATATGGGCTTTCTTAAAACCTTCCTTACAAACAATAATAAAAGACTAAAAGACATCTTTATTATTTCTAAATTAATAAGTCTCTAATTAAATATCACTTTTATTAATTAATAATATATAAACTATCCATTCATTTATATCGTGCTTGATAAAGAAATAACAACTAATGTTTATTCTTATTTATATAATTTAATAAATAATAAAATCTATACTCTTTAAATATTATAACTTTTTTGCTTTTATTTAGGTTTTTTAGTTTGTGACCTTATACATTCACATATGAATACATGTTTGTTTCTTTGTTCATTGCATATTAATTACAACATACTCTCATTTGTACAATAGACAATAGAGTCATGTGTACAGTATGGTAGCATCTGGCAACATGCTACTCCCATGAACATATTCGAAAATTTGTCTCCCATAAAGCTTCCACTAATTTCTTAACAGTTAATGATTCTTTCCTAAATATCCATGTGTTTCGATATATGTGGAGCTCTATTCATACATCAAAATAACTTGCTCAACATGTGGTTTTTTGATATGAGAATGAATAAGGTCAATAGACTCATCTAGGTGTGGCCACATGTTTAAACTTATTCACTTGTCAAGGGGCCTAAGTGATATCATTCTCCAACTATTAAAGGAACAAATCCAATATTTCATATTTTGTTTCTTTTAAGTTTCATATCACAATTGAGTTCAACCTTAATAGTTGTCATGTTTCATAATAGCTTTTAACATACAAAAATACATAACATTACATCCATATATAAGCCCACAAATACCTTAAGTCGAAGGACATAGATACTTATAAACATTTTTTTCAAGATTCACTCAATGAGGCCAATCCATGAAGTGAAATCGTGAGGTGGGTCAATAAAAATTGCACCCACAATGAAAACACGTAAATCCAACTCTTCCACTAAGATAAATCCATCTTATGAATATCACAAACATTCATGTTGTTTAATCCCTTCTATGCTTATCCTTTCTCATGACGGGTTTGTGCAGACCAAAAGTTTGTAAAGTAAACAATCCATAAAGGAACATGGGATATTTGGCCGAAGACTCTTGTGTATTGCACATGCCACATCACACTCCCTAAAGTCTAACCAACGCATTTGACTAATGCACTTTTCCAAGTTGAAATACTATTAGTTCGCGTATGTGTTTCTTAATAGGTAATGTATATTTACATTTTACAAAAAAGGATTTTTGCTTTTATTTATTTAAAACATACTTAACTAATCTTTTGGTAAAACAAACATTTTTAAAGCATTTTAAAATTTGTTTGTAAAACAATTTTTATAATTGTCAATTCTTATAATATATATTTGCAAAGTCATTTCTTAACTTTTTATCAAAGTGTTGTGTTTCAATTTTATTTATATTGAATGTAAATATCCTAAACAAACATTAAAAACAACAACAACCATATTTGCAAATAACGATGACAATTGTCTCATCGTATGCGTTTTTCGGTTAGCCATCATCTAGAAAAACTTGGTCATTATAGGGACAAAATAACCATGAACGATGCGCATGCTCCCACTAATAAATTGCCATCACCATTTGATGCTAGGGTGACTGGGTGAGCACCCACTAAGACTCCAATCTCCATGGCTTCCGTTGGTGGTCTTCGGTATTCGATTTTACATTCATTTTGCTAATACTTCTCCTACCATATCCAACCCCTTTTACAAATATAAGTGGAAAATACATTACAAAAGAAAATTTAAATGATATATAGGTTGTACAAAATTAATTAAAAAATCCCAAATCTCAACCAAACATCACAAACGCAAGTCTAATAGAGGCATTATGTTATCTAATCTATACAATCATAAAATAACACTTCTAAATAATAAATAGTGTTATTTCAACACCATGAAATCTTTTTGGATAAAGTTGCACTAGGCTGTCCAGAAAATATTGCATTATGATCACTAGATCAGGCAACTTGTTTTTGAAAAAGGTTGTATTTAGCTGGTCAGGAAATGTTACAATCTGATTGGGTCATGCAACATTTAAAAAAAAAGTTACGTTAGATGCAACAACCACAATATAGAAGAAAACTCAATGTTTTGATCAAGATTGTAATTAGAAAGATTTAAACACTAAAATTACAAATTTTATTTATATGTTTCTATATTATTAAAAAAGTTTCCGTGATACAAAGATAAAATACACATTATAATTTTGTTAATATCATTTTCATGCCAAAATGATCTTAAAAAGTATACGTACATCAAACATTGGGAAACCTTGTAATTTTGAACTCTTGAAAAAGAAATTATTTTATTCACACAATTCACCGGTTGTGTACACGAAATTATACCCATCAATTTCGACAACAAAAAAATGATTTACTAATAGTGCCTGTAATCAAGAACTTGTCTCTAATACCAATGTTGAAATGTAACTTTCCAAATAAACACGCAATGGAAGCAAAATAAAATGACCATCACATAGCAACATAGATCTATGTTCGTTGAAATAAAATCAACAGAAGCAAGTCTAAGAATATTAGAAGTATAAATTTATTATGGATGAAGTTTAGAACTCAAAGAAGGGTTCCTTTATCGTCCCACACCCCAAAATAGCAACCTTTTGTTCCTTGTGAATGCCAATCCACAACACAAGACCAATACTTTCATAATTGACACCTAAAGGACGGTTCCTTTATTATTTACTATAGATAAACTATATATATATATATATATATATATATATATATATATATATATATATATATATATATATATATATATATATATATATATATATATATATATATATATATATATATATATATACCATACTATAAACCATATATAAATTACAACCATCTTAATGCACAAATGTCTTAATTTCTAAGACAGTACAACCTTATAATGCGATGAAATTTGGGCGGTCGATTCAAAATTTGAAGTTGATGATGAAGCGCTGTGAAGCTTCAATTCATTTTTAACTTTTTTGAAATATCTCGATTATTACGCTTTGACTTGACGCTTCTTCATAAATCTCGATTACCTCATTTTAAGTAATTGAGAGAAACCACTTTACCCTGCTACCACCGCCCCAATCTTCTCTTCCTCCTTTGAGATCTCTGGCGCTCCCATCCTTCGCTTCCCTTTCGCCGGCTCCAACGACAGTAAATCTCTTATAATCTACCTGCTACTTGCTTCACCTTCCGTGATTTTTTTTATTTGCCAATATAACATTTGATGTTGTGATTTATTTTGGTTCTTGTAGGTACCGTCTCCACTCTTCTCCATCTCTATCTGTCTCTCACTTAGAGTAGCCCTAAACGTTGCACGATCACGAACAAATCACCGCACCACCAACGCAGATACGCGCCACCTCCGCACGAAAATGAACAAGTTGCCGCATCACCAACGAAGATGTGCGCCACCACCACACGATCAGGAACCAGATTCAAGCCGTCGCTTCTCTTCCTCCTTCAAGCAACCACCACATCACCACCACGAATCCCAATTTCTCTCGATGCTAAAACCCTGGATTGTACCTTATTGCATCTTTCGGTGTCTTCCAGAAACCCTAGCCACATCCCCCCTCTCTCTATCTCTCGATCTCACGGTCTCCTGAAAATCATAATCCACGAAACCAGGTAATCTTTATGCATTTGATTTGTTTTTTTCCTTTTCATAGATTTAATGTTTGGGATATTTTTCAGCATATGTGTTTCAAATTTCAGTATGAAGATACGAATTTGACCTTCATTACTATCCAACAGACCACAAGTTTTTCTAAACTGAGATATTTGGGTTATTTTCTTAGAAAATGTGATTCATATTTATCTTAGAACATACGAACTGAATGCTAAGAAGTTTATTACTTCTAGCATAATTAAATGGAATTAAAAGCATACCCTGATATTCAAACGAGGTAACCAAAATTGTTTTAAACAAACAATTTAGAACAAGGAGAGATGGAATTGAATTACTCTACATTCTGTGGTGAATTACTCTCTTGATTTTGGGTTTTGATTTATGAGGTATGATCTCAATTATTCTTTTTCTCTTGGTAACAACCTCTCTCCACCATCATCGATCTGGAAAAGCAGGCTGGGGACTGATACATGATTGCTAGAGACTCTCAGCAATAACAAGATATTCATTCAACAGTTGTTAAAACCTACAGTCAGTGGTGACTAAATGGAGGTAAAACTACGTAAATTTTCATACAACTTCATCCCAGTTCCACAATATTTCCCTTATACGGTTAGACTTTATACTTTCTGCTTCTTTTTCTTTCTTGATGCAGATTTTCTGTAAACTTCCTGGTGGATCCAAAGAAGAAGCAGATCCAAAGAAAAAGGTAGGATGCAATAATACACAAATATATGAAACTATATTTCTAATTCTTTCTTTAACATTGTAAGTTCGTCGGTTTTTGCAGCCTACATAATCAGGGTAGATTCAGTCCCCACTCGGGGTTGCTATAGTTGAATTTATCGATCCATGAAAATCTGTAGCGATTAGTATACTGACATCTTTACACTATCCTATTATATTGTCTATAAAATTCCTCAAATAGCCATCCATAATATGCTGCTTATTGCTTGCAGGTTGTTCCCATTCTAAGAGCTGGTCTTGCTTTTGTGGAGCATGTATCATCTATCTTACCAGCAACCAAGGCATACCAGGGAAATGAGACTCTCCTCCCCATTGAATGCTAACTTTTTATACATTTTTCGTAAAGTTAACATTTATTGCTTCTTTCTTATTATCTAATTTTTATAATAAGGTGTTAGTAGAAAGGAGGAGGCACTTGAACCTTTATGCAGGTTACCAGCCAAATATTCTGCAGGAACTCGAGTCTTTGTCGTAGATCCTATCCTAGCAACAGGTATGATGATCTTGATTTTTTCAAGAAATTTAAGTAATTTTTCCATGATTAAAAAAGTATTTAAGACAATTAATTAGTTATCAAACATAATTCCGATATCCTCTTCTAGAGGCTTTTAGTTATCGAAAGGAATGTAAAAGTACGTTAATATTTTGCTGCATTTATTTTCTCATTTTATCTATTTTTTCTGCATTTATTTGGTCATTTTATCTATCTTTTTCTGCATTTTTTAGACTCCCATGGATTATAAAAAACAGATTCGAAAATTTTTGGTCCTTTTGAAAGAATTGTAAAATTTTGACAGTTTTGGACATTTTGAAAGATTTGTAAAATTTAGACAGTTTTGGACCTTTTTAGAGTAATGGCAATGTACTTTAGACTAACATTGATTGTTTTGGTACTTTTGACAGATTTGAAAAAGTTTGAAAGTTTTGGTCCTTTTGACCGATTAATTTTTTTTTTTGACAATTTTGGTCCTTTTGATAGATATGAAATTTTTTTACAGTTTTGGTCATTTTGACAGATTTGAACAAATTTGACAGTTTTGGTCCTTTTGAGATATATGAAAATTTTTGACAGTTTTGGTCCTTTAGACAGATTTGAATTTTTTTTATAATTTTGGTCCTTTTGACAGTTTTTGTTATACATCGCAACAGAAAAGGTTGTGGCTTACTCTTTAAACTAGCATGGACCTACACATAAACAATCTATTTCTTTCAAAGCACTATAGTTTTGATTTTGAAAAGCTTCTTGCAAGAACTCTAAAGGATCATATTGTAATTTTGTAATAGTAATAACTAAAAGTTTGAAAATTATGAAAGTTTGAAAATTTTGAATAATTTGAAAAGTTTAAAATTTCGTAAATTTGAATAATTTGAAATTTTGAAATTTTCAGAAATTTGAATAATTTGAAAAGTCTGAAAATTACAATAAGATTTTTGAAAGTTTGAAAATTTTGAATCATTTGAAAATTTTCGAAATTGGAAATTTTGAATAATTTGAAAATTCTGAAAATTTGAATGATTTTTAAAAGTTTGAATCATTTGAAAAATAATTTGAAATGTTTGAAAATTTCGGAAATTTGAATAATTTGAAAAGTTTTAAAAGTTTTAAATTTGAATAATCTTAAAAGTTTGAAAATTTTGAATAATTTGAATTTTTTTGAAAATTTTCCATAATCCATTGTATATTGTATATCATTATGATTTTAAATACTACATTAATTATATAAATAATAGTAAATAAATTGCTTCAAATCAGGGACTAAAATTGCAAAAAAGATTAATCTTTTTCCAGTCTACTCTGAAGAAACATGTTTTGTTTTTTAATTTTGTTTGCAACCAGGACTGAAATCGCAAAAAAAAAAAACAATCTATTTCTTTTAAAGCACTGAATTTGGGATTTTGGGTTTTCGGGTACAATCTATTTCTTTTAATTTTGTTTGCAACCAGTCTACTCTGTATAGTTTTCGGGTACAAAACACTTTTGTGTAGTTCTAATATTAATTTTATTTTGGGTGCAGGAACTGAATTTGGGATTTTGGGTTCATTGAGAGCTTTTGGAACACTCAACCCATGTATCTATTCAGAGTTTTCACAAACAAGCCCTTAATGGTATCCATTGTTTTATTTATATTCATATTTTGTTCTCACAATAATTTATTAACATATAACGAGTTGCTATTGCTGTTTCTGATGATTTGTGTGTTTTAGGTGGCAGGGGCGTATGTATGTGTGATATGCTCTTCGTGACTATATTATCTAATCTTGACATGTGTCTAATCTGATCTCATGCTATGTGTGTGTGTGTGATTTGCTCTCTCTGTTATCTGATGTATATGCATGTGTGATCGAAAATTTTCAGATTGACATGTGCATAGTGATGTGAGGGGTGTCTTCTGTGTGGAAAAAGGAGAAATACCAAAATTACTTTTTTTTTCTTTTTTGCTTTTAATGGATACAATTTTTGATTTAACTACATTTAGTACGTGAATGTTTGTGATGACTTGATGCAATATTTTTTGGTGGTGATGATTTTTATTTTTTGGTGGTCAATAGCAAGTGACAACAGAAAGGTATGCAATATTAATCTTATTGGTTTTTTGTAATTGCTTGATCGAATAATGGTGAATGATATATGGTCATAATCCAATTGCATTTCTTATTTTACCGCAGGTGGATTTGGGGGTCAGTGAGATTTCATCTATAAAAATACGGTTGTAATCCAATTTTGCAAGAAGCCCTTAATCTTGCTGTCAAAATTATTTTAAATGTAAAAATGTTGTTGAAAAAAGTTAATATGTTGCTAAAAATGATAATATGTTGCCAAAATATACTTTTCTACTATTTTTATGCCTTTTAACTTGTATATTGCTTTCGAATGAGAATATGATGTTGAAAAGGTAAATATGTTGTTAAAATGTTGCCGAAAAGGTTTATATGATGCTGTAAAAATGCATTTTTCTGCCGTTTTGAAGCTGTTGTTTGCTTATATGTTGATCTCAAATGTTAAAATGTTGCTGCCAAATAAGTTCCTTCATATTCAACAAATTTCAATGTTAACACAATACTATCACATCTCTTTTCCATTAGTCACAACTTTTTGCCTAAACAAATGCATTCTTGATAGTTGTACAGAAAAACTTGATTAGAGCAAAGTTAGTTGGCGTGTATGTTGAAAAGCTTAATATCGATGTAAATTTAACGGATATAGTTAGTCATGTATTTTTAATATCTTAAAATAAAGCTTAATATCGATGTAAATTTAACAGATATAGTTAGTCATGTATTTTTAATATCTTAAAATGTAGGAAACTAATGATAAAAATTGTGAACATTTTAAACGATGGTGAAAGGGCAACCAATATAAAATTAGTTCGTATGAACTAACTCAAACCATTTAGATGATATGTCCAATTTCTTTCTTATGTTGTTCAATTATATTTCAATCAATGTATTAGTTGATTTTTTATTCACCCTACACTAACTCGAACCATTTAAACAATATATGTTTTACGTCAAAAAAAACTTTCTCCCTTTAGATTGATTTCATTTCCTTATTAATTGAAACACTATGACAAAAAATGAGCAAACACATATAGAGTATTTTATAACACAAAATTTGTATTTATTTAAAAGTCATTTATCTGAAAACGGAATCGGTTCCAAAATCTAATATCAGTTCCGGTTCAACATTTTAATAACATCCGACTTCGAAAAATATGACTAAAGTTCCCCCAAAAAAGGTCTTCTAACTTAAACATACTTTTCTTGGCACAACAAGTGTACTTTTAATTTTAACACAAAAAGTGTACTTAGGTTTTTAAAACCAAATGGAAACATACTTTTCTTGGTACAACAAATAAAATTCATCCTAGACAGAAACTCACTTATCTCATCCCACAAACTATTTGCAAATAAACTATATGTTTTCCCCCAATTGTAAAATACAAATCGACATCCCAGAAATTATTTACCAAAACGAATTGTTTGCCGCCGCCGCATTGCGCGGGTAAACACCTAGTATATATATATATATATATATATATATATATATATATATATATATATATATATATATATATATATATATATATATATATATATATATATATATATATATATAATGTCTCACTTTGTAACTAATATAAAACCGATAAAAAATCAAAAGTAATCAAAAATCATAATTGATTTGAGATTGAATTTGAATTTTAAGTTCAAATTAAAATTTATGTGAACTTGATAAGAATCGCATAAGAATCTTATATTCCATAATTCAAAAACCATAAAAATTTCATATTACCCTTTAAAAGTTTATAATTAGAAATTTGATATTTTTTATTTAAAATACAACAATAATCAAATTATTAATCATAGTATTTGATTTTTAAAATCATATGACTAGAAATTGATCATGCATTTACACAATAAATACAAATCACATTTAATTCAAGCTCTCTATATGTGTGTGTATGTGTGTCTATATATATATATATATATATATATATATATATATATATATATATATATATATATATATATATATATATATATATATATATATATATATATATATATATATATATATATATATATCAATGTTGTAAAAGTCGGCCTAGACGGCCGCCTAGGCGGCGTCTAGGCGCTAGGCGGACGAGTTCTGCCTACGATTAGTGGTAGACGGTCAAGTTATGCAGATTTGGTCAACAACGGTCAACATCGGGTTTAGGCGGGGTTAGGCAACAAAATTTTCAATTTTTCAAAATTCAAAATTTCCAATTTTTCAAAAATGTTCAAATTTCCAAAATTTTTAAAAATTATCAAAAAAATCAAATATTTAGATTTTTAAATTTTAAATTTAGAAAAATGTCATTATTATGATAATCGATGGCTAAGTTACGATTATTGATGATTAAAATTATAAAAAATATCATTAATTAGTCTAAATTTTAAAAAATAAATTTTGTTACAATTAATACTCTCCGCCTAGGTGCCGACTAATCCTCGCCTAGTCCTAGGCCCCAGTCGACCGTTCGCCTACCGTCTAGCGACTTCTACAACATTGATATATATATATATATATATATATATATATATATATATATATATATATATATATATATATATATATATATATATATATATATATGTGTGTGTGTGTGTGTGTGTGTGCGTGTATATATATATATATATATATATATATATATATATATATATATATATATATATATATATATATATATATATATATATCTATACCATTTATAAAGCATATATAATTTACAACTCTTTTAAGCATACATGTCTTAATTTTTAAGATAGTACAAATCTTTGATGCATTGAATGAAATATCTGATTTTGGGCGGCATTTTGAACCATTGTTCAAATTTTGAATGAGCTAAATTTTTAAAATTCGAGCCCAATGCATCGCTTAAATTGTGGCTTTTCCCTTAAATTGGAGCCCCGCATCCTCTCTAAAACCATCTACCTGATCGGCGTCTTCACCATCTCGATTCTCTCCCTTCCAAAAACCCTAAAAATCAATCGGCGGCCACTGGTACCCTCCATCACCACCAACTGCCTAAACCTCCACCCACCGCGACAACCCTTCCTCACTCACCATGGTGCCGCCGTCAGAAACCCTTCATCTCCATGATCAAAAAGCATTCCTTACCACCACCGCTCCATTCGGCCTCCACCGTTCTTGCCATCAATGCCTAACCACGAGTCCGACCTTAATGACGGGTCAAGAACAGCATTTTGATTTCAGGTATGTCGATCTTCTGGTTCACAATGACGGGTCAAGAACAGTATTTTGATTTCAGGTGGATTGAATTTTGATTTCTACAGGGAACTGTTGGTGTTGCATTAGCTGGATTACTTGGAACTGTTAGAGCACAAGGTCGCCCTTTATCAGACTTTGCAAACCAAAAAATTGTTGTTGTCGGTGCTGGAAGGTATTGCAAATCTCAATTCTGTTATATATATATCTATACTAAAGAAGACCATTTTGCCAACTAACAACTCTTTATCCAGACAATATTAACCCTAATTCAATCTTTCAGGAATGGCATCCATCTTGAGATGATATGAGTTATTTTCAGGTACTAATTCTTTCCCAACATTAAACTATTTTTCCTACCATTATGAAGTTTTTTTTTGTTCCTACTGCAGTTGTACCTTGGGTTAAAGGGTTTCCTGATACTGCTAACTCAGTTTTCATTAGTGAAAAAGGGAATTAGTTTAAAATTAATGCTAATGTGTTGATATATTTATATTTATGTAATATTAGTATATTAACTATTAAGTAATATGTTCATCTCTTTCAGATTCTTTCTCTTAGTTTCCAGATAAGAGGTAATGTCTTCAATTCAGTCACGTTGTTTACTTGATTTTCTCTCTTTGCTTCTTTACTAATCCAATTTGCAGGATGGAAGGCTCAACAGGAAGGACATGTTATTTTGCTTGACCGAGTGTTTCAGGCATTGTTTTAGGGAAGCAACTACTTAAAGACTCCAGTACTTCTTCCCCTGATGAATGCTAGTGCTTATTGTGTCTATCTATGGAATCATGTGTGTGTGCCTATGGCATTTTGAAACTGAGTACTAATTGACTGCTTGTAGTCCCAAAGGATCAGTCATTGACATAAACAGAGTTTCCTCTAAGTTTTGAATCTTAATTAATATGAAATTTGAATATGCTTTGATAGAACACGTGTTTTTTGTAGGTTTTTCAAGCTTCTGATTTGGATTTTTGTTGAAACAGGGGAAGAAATGAGCTAAAAGTCACTTTACAATTACCTGTATTTGCCTAAGACTGCAAGTCAAAAAGTCAACAACTAAAAACATTGACTATTTGACTACAACACAATAAAGAACGAGTTTTCAATATATGGAATTACAAGACTTACCTCGAAGATTGTGGACATATCCCCTGTAATTACTTCCACACTAGATTTACTCAAAACTTCCCACATACGTCAATTGGAACATTCTTTCACCACTTGGAAGCTTATATGCTACACATACATGTGATTGTCAAAGAAAGGGTTAAGTGAAAGAAATAAAAATGTACTTTCCGTGATTTTTTATTATAGAATCCAAATACTCTTTAATCCTATTACGACATTGTACTTTGTAAAATAATACAATCCCAGCAATGTCATTTATGGTTCATCCTAATTCTGCTGGGTCAAACGGGCCTGCTTCTTTTAATTTCGGACCAAGTTTGAAAAAAAAACTATTTATTTATTATAATATATTTTTTTTCAATTTTGGTTTACCGCCAAACTTACTGAATTTGGTTTACCACCAAATTAGATTACGTGAACTAATGTTATCCATTCATAATAAAAAAGTAGTTGTTATCCAATTTTTAAATCGGAAATTTGAATAATTTGAAACGTCTGAGAATTTGAATGATTTTAAAAAGTTTGAAAATTTTGAATCATTTGAAAATTTTCGAAATTTGAAAATTTTGAATAATTTGAAAATGTTGACAATTTCGGAAATTTGAAAAATCTGAAAAGTTTGAAAATTGGATATAATTTTGAATGATTTTTGAAAAGTTTCAATCATTTGAAAATTTTCGAAATTTGAACATTTTCAAATTTTCGAAATTTGAAAATTTAAAAATTTTCGAAATTTGAAAATTTTAAAATTTTGAATAAAGCGCTGTTTTGAAAATTATGTAATAATAATAACTAAAAGTTTGAAAATTATGAAAATTTGAAAATTTTGAATAATTTGAAAAGCTTAAAATTTTGAAAATTTCGTAAATTTTGAAAATTTAAAATTTTGAAAATTTTGAATAATTTGATTTTTTTTTTAAATTTTCCATAATCTATTGTTTATTCTATATCATTATGATTTTAAATACTATATTTATTATATAAATAATAGTATATAAATTGCTTCAAAGCTGCACTGGTAAAAGTAACAGCTGGCAATAGCCTATGCTTACCACTGCTATGGCTACCAAAATTGGCGTCTTAAGGGAGCTCGATAGTAGAGGAGCTTACAAGGATGTGGCCACATTCATTTTACTCAGTTGTTTATGCTAGATAATTATTTTCATGTTAATTAAAATGATTCTTTTTGGACTAATAGGAAAAGGAAAGTTCTAATGGTGTGGCTGTGTTTACCAGAAGCCCAAAAGATAGCTCAGATAATGGTGGGATGGCAGATGAACACAAAAAATGTCCAAAATTACCTCAAGTTTGTACAATAGGAAGTATTTGTTTACATGGTGAGACACATTCATGACCTGGAGAAGCAACGTGGGAATTGATCATCACCAGAAGCCCAAGAGATAGCGCAGATAGTGGTGGGATGGCAGATGAACACAAAAAAATGTCCAAAATTACCTCAAGTTTGTACAATATGAAGTATTTGTTTACATGGTGAGACACATTCATGACCTGGAGAAGCAACGTGGCAATTTATCATATTATGTATTTAAATGAATTTTTTTAGTTTTATATCTCGATAATTGTATGATATCTAATTTGATTCGACCTCCAAAATTACCAATGAAATTATTGAGAATTAAATATTTTCCAAATTATACAAGAAAATCGGTTATACGATTCGACCTCGATAATTGCTGCTATTTTCATTTTGCCAAAAGGGCTTATGAACATTGACAAACACATCGTTCTATTTTCAATATATTTATCTTTTGCAGGTTTTGGAGTAAAGATTTGACAATAAACATGCTAATGCTTAATGTTAGATGGATGTATATGAAGATGTGGAACTGTAAATTGATCTTTTGTACAACCCAATGGACGTTGACACAATATGTAATTCGGCATACCTAAATCTAAGTACCAATACGTTATGCAAGAGCCTTTAGTTGAATATATAGGAGTGTTTAAAGATTTTAGCAAAATTGGATTATTGGTGGTACATGTAGTTTTTTTTTTCCTGCAATTGGATGTTAACTCAATCTTCTTTATTGTTTGTTTAACAAATAAGTTTAATTTTAATGGGTTTGCTTTTGATTATAGTGGTAATTTATGTGAATAAACTTTGAGTCAAAATCTTTAACAGGTTGCATGTTAAGTTACTTGAAATTCTATATATTAATGGTTTATTACTTAACTACATCTGCATTTTAGTTAGCCAATATCTTAAATTAAATATATTAATGGTTTATTACTTACCGTTGCATCATGTGTTTTTTGGAATAATGACATGTTTCCAAAATAACCTAATTGATGAAAAAGAAACTAATCAGTAAAATGAACATCATCTCTTAACGAACACTATTTATCGAAACGAACTATTTGCTGTCGCTGCATCGCGCGGGTACGCAGCTAGTATATATATATATATATATATATATATATATATATATATATATATATATATATATATATATATATATATATATATATATATATATATATATATATATATATATATATATATATATATATATATATATATATATATAGAGGTAGGAATAGGTTCAAATGAGAACCATTAAAAGATTGAGAACTAAAAGAACTAATCTAAGTCACACATTATTTTGATCTTATGGTTGTGGGGTTTGATCGTCTACAACGCGTTCACACCGGTTAATCTCCATATATATACAAACCTTCGATGAATTGCGTCAATGACCGAGATTAGTTCTCATGGTTCTCAACCTTTTAAAAATACTCATTTGAACCCATATATATATATATATATATATATATATATATATATATATATATATATATATATATATATATATATATATATATATATATATATATATATATATATATATATATATATATATTATCTCTTGCAAATACACATTAAGGTTCACTGTCTAATTCTCCCTAATATGGAGATGAGAGCCCAAAGAATAAAGTATATAACATACGCATACATAATATGATTTTAGAAAAACGAAAATATTAAAATATATATTCCTTGGATGAAAACGATATCTTATCTTCTAATGAATAATTAGAAGTTGATACCCCGTCATAAGTACCAAATAAAATGATAGTATCTAATTGAAATATGCAGGTTTTTGTCATAAAAGCTCTTAAATTTGTAAGAAAAATTCGGGTTTACCCTTTTACGTATTTTTTGTTCATAAAAGCCCTTAAATTTATGTATGTTTCATTAAAACTTTTAAGCTTGACAGAAATATTCGGTTTTACCCTTGTGTCATGTTATAGAAGCTGTCAAATGTAAGGGAAAAATCAAACATTTTTGCCAAACTTAAGGGTTTTAATAAACCAAAATAAATTAAATGACTTTTATAAAAAAAAAATACATAAAATGATAAACCCGAGCATTTCTTACAAACCTAAGGGCTTTTATGACAATAACCCAAATATGTATAACCAGTTTTAGAAAGATTTTGGTGGAAATATTTATAGAATTAAGCTACGAGGATCCAATGTGATGGCATTTTTTGTGATTATGTAGTTTTTGTTTTTATTTTTAAATTGATGGAAATTTTTATCTTTTCTTAATTTTATATCCGTTTATATTTTTAACTTTATTTTGTAAGTTAAATTGTAGGGCTATTTAGTAAATTAATTTCTTTATATTTGTTAAAAATAAAATTAAAAAATAGAAGGAAGTGACAGTGACGAATATTTAGAGCCTTAGGCTATACAATGTAGGGTGCTAAATTTATTGTGGCAACGTCCGCTGTGGAGGGCCATGTCGGCAGCATACAACGCCCCGCATTGATGGCAATGGCGAAGGGTATGTCCTGATCGACACATTTGTGCCGCTTCTATTGCAACTCCCTCTCTTTACCATGCATGCATAAAAAATGAAAGACGTTAGATTTCTTAGGGTGGAGCCTAGATATAATGGTGCCGGTGGTATCCATTCTCTTTAGTGTTATACACCATATTCAGTGGCGGATTTGTATGGTGTTCTGGGATGGCTCAGGACACGGCTAAATTTTGCATACGCAGTGCAAAAAAAATTTTCTAATAGGATGCATCTCCGCGGAAAAAAATATCATTACTTAATAGGGTGCATCTCCGATGCCACATGTATTGGTAAATCTTACGTCCGCTCCTGACCTTTATGTATTTGTCAAAGCTTTCGGATGCCAATGGATTCTACATAGACTTTTAGACTGGAAGCTCGAATGCAATTTTGACTTTTCAATAAAAGTTTTTATAGCTTTATGGTCCATAGTTCAAACGACGTTATGCATATTGAGTTATTGACCTCCATTTTATCGGAAGGTTTGGGTAAAACGGGTATGATTTGAAAGTCATACAAAGTATATTAAAAGTTTACGTTATGCTAAATTATTAAATTAAAAGAACTTGGATCATAATTTATTAATAGTTCTTTAATCATATTTAATATATTAATTGTTTAAAAATTCACAAGTGTAACTAAAATGTTGATTGATAAAAACGCAAACCCTTTTCTAAAAATTTTCTTGATAAAAGTGTAGCCTTTTGTCCCGGAATTGCTTTGGCCCGCTACCCTACCGAGTACCGACCGATGCCACCCCTTTTGCAGCAATAATAAGAACTTTGACTTTCTGCTTAGTTTTTGATAATTGATTTATAATTTATTAACGATTTTAGTGTATTTATTAATGGTCATCATCTATTTAACTTCCTCATCATGATTAAATAAGTACAATTTGATTCGGGTGCTTTTCAATACATATAGCTTTATATTGGTTTAATTTTGTAAAATTAGGGTAACTGTCAGTGTTCAACTTAGAACATTGTGCTCACACGTTGGTTTGAAGCAATTTTAACCATAATTAGCTGAAATGGGTTTGAAATTATTTCCTCCAACTCTAGATTGCAAGCAAACCCTATTAACTAGAGATGAGAAATTGTATTGGTTCCTAATTTTTGTTCCTAACTTTATTCCTAACCATTTGAAATGATGACAAGTGGATTAAAATATTATTAATTTTATTAAACTTTACACTTGTTATCTTTTCAAATGGTTAGGAATAAAGTTAGGAACAAAAATTAGGAAGCAATACAATTTCTCGCTAGAGATTGAAAAGAATTATAAGCTTGCTTTTTAAGTCATGCCTAAGACAATGTTTTTGGAGCATAGTACATCTATTATAACTGACATATCATATTACAAATAATACATAAAGTAATTCTTTGAGTACAACGTGATTAACTCAGATAAATCATAATAAATTAAAAGGGTTGTTTTATTAGTTATTATGTAAGAAGACTACTAGCAATTGATGAAATAGTTACTACAAACAAAAATACAGCAAATAGATTAGAGAAGATTAAAGTTTCGTGTCTCCTTCATTGTCACGAATCTGAAGGAGGGATTTTTTTTCTCGAGCTCGGACAATAAAAAGAGGTTTTCTTGACGGAGTTGGGTTGCTTTCTTCCGTAATTTCTCGTTCTCTTTCAAGATGTTCAAATTCTCCATATACAACTTCAAATTCTTGAGCTCCATCTCTCGTTTAATCTTCTTATCGATAAGTCTGTTCACCCAGAAAAAATATACTCGTTTCAGTAATATACTCGTATTTTTTTTCAGAAAAAAGGAGGAGACAAACATGTATAGAAAGGAGAGAGTAGTTCAAAGATATAACATACCTGTAGAGCCTATGAACTCGAAGCTCTTTATGTTTTCGAACGCGATCAGGTTTCATTTTATGGGTAGGGGAAGGAAGAGGAGGCAATGAGAAACATTTTGGGTTATATGTGCACATTTGGAGGTTTTATCAGTTTTCCCTTTTAAGGATGAATACTAAAAATGAATGCCTAAGTTGGCTGTTGCAACCTCCTTTATAAATAGGTCAACTACATATTTTTAATTATTAATTCTAAATAGTAAAATGATAGAACATATTATAATTTTAATTTTAATTTTAATATCACATTATATCTGTATAAAATAATGTTGTTTAATCATATAATAGATTTTGAGCAGGTGATATGATGAGATCCGAATTGGTCCAGTAATTATCATGTTTGTATTTATTTTAGATCTGATGAAATTATTCTAACCATGTATGTGGTGGGCCCGAATATGTTTGTAATAAACGATGGTATTAATACGTTTTAGGCTTTTTGAGGTCCATTCAAAACGTAATTTCTCATTAACTAAGCACATTGTTTTTTGGATGAAACATTTCATAAGAATGTTCCAAATAGGCATCGAACGTATTTAAGCAAGGCTGAAAAAATGAAATGTTCACGATATCTTACAAGATCCTGATTGCTATACCCATCAAAATGAAATAGTTATAAATTTAAAAATTATAATATATTTTCAACTGCATGTTCACAACTTCTATAAAGTTCAGACTACAGTGATAGCTTAACAATAATACATAAACTTTACAAATAAATACCTAATATAATTATACATGAAAATTAATGTGTTGATATCATTTTCTTATTTTATATTGTTATATTTTCTCATAAAATTCTTTTACAAGATGCAATGAAAACAAAACACCATTCATAAAAACCTATATTTATCAACAATGGAACATCGTGGAGTCAATGAATAACATTATAAAACATAACATTTATCAAATGTTATTTCACTGTTCTTAATGTCTTTTCAAATATCACTGTTGGTGGTATGGATTTCTCAGGGGTATGGATTGAAAAGCACGCTTCAACCAACGTCTTCTGCCATCTCTCTCTTTTGCGTGTTTCACTCAACATGCTTCAACCAACTTCTTCTACTTTCTCTCTCTTTATTGCGTATTTCTCTCAACCTGCAACCCGTGTTAGGGTTTTGTGTTACCACTGTCGATGCCAGATTTATGAAGCAATACGATAACCAACATCATCGCACCAACACCAGTACCATAGACGAAGGCTCGGATTCTCGATTCTCACAAGCTGGAAGATCCACAAGAAGCTCCATGGTCAATATCTCAAACCAAGGGGTTATTTGCATTCCCATTTCCATTGAACATGTCGGCTCTTTCTTCATTTCATCTCTTACATTTCACGTTTTCTCAAATTAGGTTTTTCCAACCATTTCTTCTCCCTTTACAACCACTCATATCACCCTCTTTGCTTTTTTGTAGTAAACAAGAATGGTTATGATAAAACCCTAATCCACCACTCTATCACTGCCTCCGGTCGAGGGATTCACCACCACGTAAATTTTTTCCCATTAGGACCGCAGTACTAATCACATAGTAACGTCATAAACTCTGTAGCTGTTCAATTGTTAGGTCATAGCATAATATTTTTTTCTGGTTGCGTAATGTGTCATTTCTTTGAGTCCTAAAGCCATTTGAAACATCGATTTTAGATTTTAGGTTTTGTGTTGGTTTTAAATAGTCCAATTGACCTTCTGTCCGTTGAAGGTCTCTTAGCCTATGTTACATACAAATCATATGATGTTGACTGCACATGGTTTCTGTATCATTTTAAATAAATGGCGTGTTATTTCAGATATTGGGGTGAAAAATGGCGGACACCAAGGCAGTGACAATTCGAACAAAGAAGTTCATGAGAAAGAGACTTCTGTCCATGAAACAGTTCGTGAGTTTTTCCCATCTTCAGCTACTTTGGTCTACATAATTCTATTAATATTTTTCTATGATTATATGCTTACAGTCGTGGTGTTGATGTAGGACATTGATGTGCTACATCCAGGCAGGCCCGATGTCTCCAAGGTTTGAACTTTCTCTCGATCTTTTCATATGCGACCATTTCTATAAAGACTTTATGTGTGTTTTATTTCAATTTTGATCATCTCTGTGCGATATGCCAATATTTGTTTCTAATTCTACTATATTGGGGTGTTTTTTAAAAGGCCGAGTTGAAGGAGAAATATGCTAGGATGTATGAGGTGAAAGATCCAAATGTCATCTTTGTATTCAAGTTCAGGACTCATTTTGGTTGTGGTAAATCAACTGGTTTTGTTTTGATTACTTTGATATATGATTCTGTTGAGAACACAAAGAAGTATGAGCCAAAATATAGGCTTGTCAGGGTAACTTTCTAAGCTCATTTCATACCAATATGTGTTGATCTATCGTATCAACGTACCACAATAATAAGAATTTGAACTTTGTTCCATTTATTGTATTTGTATTTTAAACTTTATGAGATAATGCAGAATGGACTTGATACCAAGGTTGAGAAATCAAGGAAACATTTGAAGGAAAGGAAGAACAAAGCAGAGATGATTCATGGTGTAAAAAGGTCTGTCCTTACTTTGAACTCTCTTATCTTTGGGCACAACTTTAAATTTTCACTTTTTACCAAAGAATTTTAGGCAATTTCTCAGAAAGAAAAATTGTAGGAAATAGCATGTTACATTCATTTTCTACTCATAATAATAACAATATGTAACCCATAAAGCAACATGCATGCATTTCTTTACACATAATATCAAGGCAATCACAAAATTTTGATTATAATAGCAATGTACTTGCATTTCTTACTCATTAAAAAAATATAAGTATGTTGCTATTGTGGGTAGAAAATAAATTACATTGATATTGTGGCAAGTACTATGTGTATAAATTAAAATGCTTTGTCTATATTGGTAAAAGGATCAAAGTACAATGCTATTCTCTTTAATATTTTCTTTTTAGAATATCGAATTGGATATAAATTCCAGAAGTTTCTGATAGTTATACTCTGATTGTGGAGACCAAGGCGGGGATGCTGCCAAGATGAAAAAGCGAGTAATGGATATGAGGTGGTTAAATGTACGCTATTATATAATTTATTTGATTATTCTGATATAAGTTTGTAATAGCAACTTTTCGAATGTTATAAAATGATCCCGATAATTATAATTATCTGATCAATTATGAATCAAAAATAATTTTGGATAACCAAATACCAAATATTATAAATCAAGTAATTAAAATTTAGGCATTAGGATTACTGATTTGTCCTTATTCTCATTTCCTAAAAGTCTCACTTAACTTTCGTACCAATCAATGATAGCATAGAATATGCAAGTATCGAAGATATATGACTTTTTTTAAAAGTAAAAAAAAAACAATTTACAAAAAATGTATTAATATAATTGGTTATTAAAACATAATTACAACTTAAATTTAAATAATTTAACAACACTTAAAAATTATTGTTTTGATATTTTATTAATTAGATTCTCAAATGATTTGTCTTTGTATAATTGATTACTTAATCATAAATACTTCAACTTATTACAAAGTCTAAAAGAATAGTGTTACTCCAATAACTATAGTTTTTGTGTAAAAGATAGAGGTGTTGCATATGATTGACTCTATCTCTTAAACCAAAAATAGGGCTTCTTTAATCTCTATAAATAGAGTTGGGCCGGAGATTCCCGAAACATGAAATGGCAAATAGAGTTCTTTGGTTGAAGATCCGCCGCGAAGCGCGGTAGCAAAACCTTGTTATAACTACTCACCAAGTTATGAGGCTCAATGTAGCGTCGTGCGATTTAACTTTCTACTGTTAAAAACACTTTAAACTACCAAAAGACCTTTGATCTATTGGTATGGTGACTTGTCTTCCCTCATTGAGGTTGAGAATTCCAGTCCCGTTCTGGACTTAGATGTAAAATATAGGAGTAGATTAGGGTGTGAATGTTATATATATATATATATATATATATATATGTGTGTGTGTGTGTGTGTGTTAGATTTTTTTATTATAATATTTTAGTGTTCATAAAGAAAAAGGATATGAGTAATATTCTAGTATTCTATAACAATATTTTTAACACATTCTACATTAAATATTAGAATATTACATAAATTATATTTTTATGAAAACTATAATATTGAAATATTTAACTAGAAACAATGGTCTTACGGTCTCACAAATATAGGCTCGTCTCAAATGAATATATATATATATATATATATATATATATATATATATATATATATATATATATATATATGTGTGTGTGTGTGTGTGTGTGTTTGTGTGCGTGCATGCATATGTATGTGTATGTGTACATGTATGTATTTGTATTTATGTATGTATGTATGCATGTATACATAACTCCAAATAGGAACGATAACTCTCGTAAAAATAATAGGAACAATATTTTACGTCACTATAAATAGTAGGGGTGTGCACCAAACCGTACAAACCATATAAACCACCCACACCGCACCGCGTAATGCGTTTTGAAACTCCTTGGTACGGTTTGCTGTTCGTAATTTTGGTAAACCGCACTATGCGGTGCTGTTTGCGGTTTATAATCACAAAATCGCAGTTCAAACCGCTCCGCACCACTCTATATATATATATATATATATATATATATATATATATATATATATATATATATATATATATATATATATATATATATATATATATATATATATATATATATATATATATAGGGATGGGTTCAACATAGAACCAAATTATTTTGGGTAACCATAGAACCACGTGAAAATTGCTTATGCTCATTTATAAACATATGTAATTTTCATGTTCATAAATGAACATATATTCATAAGTGAAGATTGACAATTTTCACGTGGTTCTATGGTTAGCTGTAACGCCGTAATATTTTCGGTAAGTAAATTTGAGTTAATCTTAGAGTAAATGAGACTTATTAGGTTGTTATATGAGTTAGAATGATTAGAAGATCATTTAGGAGGAATATAAGTCTAAAACGTATCAAAAATTGAGAACCCGGGTCGTGTTAGTGGACACGGGTCGTGTTCAAATCCGTAAAACGAACAATATGTGAAACCGGGTCGGGTTCTGAAAACCTGGGGCGTGTCAGAAAACTCGGACCGGGTTGCGGTAGTGGGTTAAATACGATTTTTGACCTCATTTCTTCATTTTACGAACAAGAAACCTTCAAGTGCGATTTTTAGAGCCAAGGGTGCGATTTTTGAGCCTCTTGATCGAGGGTTTTGCGTAGGAAAAGCTTAGGGAAGTCGGATTTAACACCGAAACACGTTCTTGAGTTCTTGATTTCGAGGTTTGTGATTTTTTGTTTTAGGGTTTTAAACCCTAGATTCTTAAATCTGAAATTTTTCTTTGAATTAGCACATGTGTTGTTAATAGGTTGTTAATATGTGTTGTATTGAGTCTCTATTACGATTATTGTGAAGTTTTAACGGTTGATTTGGTAAAAACCGCGAAATTTGGAAGTTTTGAGTTGATAGCACATGATATTCATAGTTTATGATCTTTGTTAGCTATTGATTATTGGTCCATTGAGTTAGATGTTGTTGAATTGTTTTGAGGATGTTTGAGGTATGATATGTGATGTCATTTTAAGCAGATACTAATAGGAGAGAAGGAGATACACGAGGCACGAGTGGACCACGGACTGAACAGACATCAGGTGAGTAGTTCTAATTCATTTTTATGATTGAACTAAAATGTAATTGTATTATTAAAGTTCAAATTGGTTGAGATAACCAATTAGTATGAGATATACAAGATTGAGAATTTCTTGTTGAATACAAATGAGTATATAGTGTGAATAAACATGCTCTTTGACTGAGATAGTCAAGGAGAATGAGATGAAATGAGATTACATGTTAGTAGTTATTGGGTTTTATGATATTTGTTGGAAATACTTATGTTTGGTCAAGAAAACTTGTATATTATCTCACTGAGCTTAATTAGCTCATAAATATTGTTTGTGTTTAATGTGTATAGGTGACAGGGGAAAGAAAGTTGCAGAGGGATAAAATGACATGACTTTGGGACTAGACTTATGGGCTTTTGTATAATCTATAAAAAATCTTTTAAAACTTATGTACGACTTTCGTAAGAATGGTCTTTTGTAACCCGGTATATGGGACATGTTTGTATAAATACTTGTTCTTTTGATAACTACTTGTGCTTCTGTTGCTTAACTTTAATTACACCATAACCCTTTGTGGTTTTGTAAGGTTTTATTGGTGTATTTCGGAGATAAAAACCGGGTGTTACATTAGCCAATATAATTTGGTTCTATGTTGAACTCATCCATATATATATATATATATATATATATATATATATATATATATATATATATATATATATATATATATATATATATATATATATATATATAGACACACACACACACACACACATATATATATATATATATATATATATATATATATATATATATATATATATATATATATATATATATATATATATATATATATATATATATAAAATACAGAATTACCATATTAAACCGCATTTAAACCGAGCAAATCATCCACATCAAACCGCACCGCATCATGCGGTTTAGGACCTTTGTGGTGCGGTCTGCAGTTTTTAATAAACTCAAACCGCATATGTGGAGCGGTCTGCGGTTTTGCCTCTAAACCGCACCGCGCACAACTCTAATAAATATCATTGATTAATATGACTATTCACTAATGAATGATGTTATATTTTCTGTAAGACCCGTATCCTAATTATAACATATACTTAAAATAAGAGTGTTAGGAATTATATGATTCTTGGTAGTTATAAAGCTAAGAAAAACTTTAGTTACAATTTCATATGAAAATCAGCATTTTGTGTCGTTTTTAGAAAAATCATAATTAATTCTAGAAAAAATAGTTTAGACCTCAAACCAGTGCACAAAGTTTACAAATTGAGTCTAGTACAATTACCAAAAATAATAGTAAGCTTGAAAATGACATTATCTATGGTAAAAAATGCAATCTTTACTGATTAGTTCGGAATTGACAGATTAGATAGTCTATTTTCAAAAATTCATAATAAAATCATAGAAAAATCGTATAAATATGTAAAATACATCCCTGGAAAGGTATTGAGATAAATTTCTGGAATATCAAATAAAAACGTGAATTTCATGGGTTTAAAGTCGGCTAAACCAGCCTTGAACAGACTGATTCTAGAAGGTATTAATTTTCAACAAAGTTATATTATTAAAATCTTTTGTCAAAAGTGTCATGCCATTTTTTATTCAAGAATTCAAGTATAAATACCCCTCAAAACATCTCATAAACCACACAACTAAATCTCAATCCAATATATAGAGGTTTCTAAGCACTAGAGTGTAAGCAAGTGAGCGGAAGGAAGCTCAAAAGCCTAACGAAGGAGTTATAGATCTCGACGATTGGTCATAAGGTAACTACAAACCTTTCTATAGCTTAATTAGGTATTGTAAAATAGTTTTTGTTAAGAAGTAGAATATTTAATAAGTATAACATATGTTATATTATACTAATTTCTAACAATAGTAAACAAAAACCTTAAAATGTCGTTATTATAACAATTCGTAATTTCCGAAAATAATACCGATTGATTTACTTACGAGGACGGTGACTAGGCCGATTACTTGGGATCTGGTTGTTGGATTTTCCGAAAGGCTAAAATGCTGAAAGGATCCTGCCACCCCATCTAATCTTCTACCTGGCCGTTCTTTACTTGATAAATCATGGAGTATCATATTGGAATTATTGAAGGGTTTAATGATGCGACTATAATATAGTTAAGGATTAAGAAATGATAGATTTCTTATTATGTTAACAGTTAAAGTTGAAGGAAATACAAAGCCGAGAAAGTTAAACGATATAGTCAACTATAATCAGGTGAGTCTTCTCACTATACTATACGTGATATTGCATGCGTAGGAAGGAAGATATGTTAGACTAAGGTAATCTTACCTGTTATGATAATTGTATGAACTATTGCTATGATAATGATTGTTTGTGGACGGAACGGGATAGCCCGCGAGCCAATAGGCGGAACGGGAATAGCCTGCGAGTCATTAGACGGAACGGGAAAACCCTGCAAGCGATAAGACGGAACGGGAACTGCCCGTGAGTCTTCAGGCGGAACAGGGATAGCCCGCGAGTCTCACAGACATATGAATGGTTATTGTGTGTTGTATGTTATGTGATGGATCGTATGGTATTTTGAGGAACTCACTAAGCTCCGTGCTTACCCTTTCCCTATATAAACTACTGTTTCAGGTACATCAGGTACCATGGATGGAAAGGCGTGACGTGTACACACTGTGCTGCTTCATTGGAGGACTGTTTTTGAATGGATGTTCCGCTATGTTGTGATTTCATTAACTTTTGTTAATCCTGGGATGTTTTCATTAAACTTATAAGTTATGGAATTTTATCAAAATTAATTAAGTGACTTTTCTTATATTGAAGTTTTCGTTTAAATTTTTTTAAATTTTACCCTAAAATTTTGGGATGTTACAAGTTGGTATCAGAGCACAGCTTGAGAGAATCAGACTCACTTAGTGTGTTCTGGACTCAAGTTGAGGCTTAAGAGTTTTCTTAAAACATTTTTACGAAAGAAAGATGTTTATAAAGGGTGAACTGAAGACACAGTGTGTACCGCCAGCCGACGCCAGTATGAGAAAAGGGTTAAGTATTTAATATTGTGGATGTTAAAAAAAACATATGGTATATGTTTGCTGAAATTCCTAGTAGAGATCACACATTGTTGTATTATTATATGCTATTTGCTAATAGAACTGTATGCTAGTGTCGATAGGTTGCTTAGAGATTTCCACTAAGTTGTATACAATATGGACTAAATAGTCATAGAATCTGTGAGTTGACCTTATTGCATGTTCCTTGTTTGGTTGTTGCCTTAGGGAAGATTCTCTTATTTGAAAGACTGTTTAGTTCGATATTGTATACAACTACGTTCGCGAAACAATCTGTCATCACTAGAGGAAGTTCCGTCTTAGTTAGAATAGCAGGGTGGGGGTGGGATTCCAAGTATTCCTAAAAGGGTTGACATATGCCTTGTAAGGGCATATGTGTTAATATTATCGGTGAGAAGTGAATTGGATATTTCGAGACGGGTCTTGGAACGAACATGGATAGGTGTGGAAGGTAGTAGTAGAGCTCCTACTATCGAAAGCACAGGATCTGCGTTTGAGTCGGGAGTTCATCACGAATGATCCAAGGAGCTGAGTATGTGAGTGTCTAGTATAGTTGACTTAAATGCTAATGTAATGTGGTAAACATTTATCCATTCGATTGTTGAATGTTGATTGTGAGGTTCAGTAGAAACAATTAAGATGTGATCATACCAGTTTGGTTGGACCGATCATGCTTAAGTTGATTACTGAGCTTAAAGACTGTTGAAAGGGGAATGTCAAAGTGCTATTGTGGTAGCTATTTTTCATGCAACTAATGGGCGCACAAGTCAGACAGGGACTAGAGGATGCAAGGGTGAGTTTTCCAACTCACGGTCGAAGAGGTGCAAGCGGCACCTGAGATGATAGCGGGTATTTTTGAGTCGACTCTGTACATGTCACATGCCTAGTGCTGTGTAATAGTGGGGCTACCTACCCTTGTACTGATCTTGCTTGAGTGATTGATCAGGTCGTGTGGGTTGAGAGTCTGGATCACTCGCTCGTGATTGAGGTAACTGACGATAGAGGTATTGACTAGGGTCGCAAGCGGATGAGTAACATTTGGTGGTTGATGTAAACGTCTTTACATTATCGAAACATGTTTATTGAGATGGTGTTTGCCTCTGATGCAAGTTGTTGGCTGAGCAGAGTGGGCTTGGTTTTTGTTCGAGAGTAAGGGCTCGTAAAAAAAAATTATAAATCGAATAAACAGACTTGGACTTTAGTCCAAGTGGGGGAGGAATACAAAATTAAGGGAACAACATGAATATTATATTGAATCGATGAAATTATTAAAATTATAGTAACACGTCAATATATTTAATTCATTACTACAACTTTATATTAATACATTAATAAAAGTTTACAGAACTACTAACATAAACCGGAGAATCAGAAAGAAACGAGAAAAGATCTTCTACACTCCAATCTTTGTCATCATTAGGTTGACTTGTATCTTCTTGAGGATTTGGAAGGGGTATGCTTTCAGTTATTGGAGGAGGAGCTCCAAGGTATGGGGTCTCGATAGGGTTGGAACTCGTAACCCCGTGATTAGGGGCTAAATATTGACCCATTTGGGGCGTGTGTAAGTAGGGTAATGATGAGGAAGGATTCCAATTCGAAACCAGTTGGGGGTAGTTATAAGAAGGAGGAAACCAGGCTAGGTCACCTACAAAGCCTCTAAAATTCTCCTCACTCGAAGACTCGAGTAAACCAGGGTTAATACTACTCATACCAGAATTAGATGGCAGAGATTGCTGCTGTGTATGAGTTCTTGATGAAGTTTCCCCTTTTTCCTGAATTTTTCTTTTCCTAAATACAACCTTATGAGCAGCTTGTATTAGCTTCTTTGTGCCGTCTGTTAGACCCGATTGTGACCCTTCAATTATCGCTTCTTTTTCTTTTTCTAGGTTGGGTATTAAATCTCCCGATAATTCTGTTGCCTCAATAAATTCATTACCAAATTCCTGTGGCACAAATAACTTTAGTAATTTCAACCTTATGATATAAAGAAATTAAAAAAAATGTAGTTCTTTACCTCAGCACGATCAATAAGGGTTTGCAAACTCGTAAGTTGTCGTTGGGGCCAATGATTGATACCTAATTCTCTACAGCGTTTTTTTTAATTGTATCGTTCCAATGTTGAGTTCCTTCGCAGCTTTCTCAATTGGTTCGTTAAAGTGTTCAGCTATTATTTCTCTACTTAATAAATGTCTGAAACCTCTTCCACTGCCACCTGCTATGTTTTCTGAACTAAAAGGTTCAAATCCAATTGTATTGTTATCATTCTGGATCATTTGAACATGATCCTGATTTTTTGACCCAAAGATGGACATTGATTCATCAAAATTAGTGGTCTCTATCGGTAATAATTGTTGGTTTTCAACTAAAATCTCAGGATTCTGAAATCCTTCTAGATTCCTTTGAATCAATCGAAGATGATCTTGATATTGAAAACCAACCCCAAACTCGGGATTCAATTCAATATTTATGTTATGAGTCCTCTGTAATTGATTCTCATCCTGAATACCAGCCATGAATTCTTGATTCATGGGGACAAACTCACTGCTTGTTGGGTGCACGTCCATGAATGGATTGTACTCAGTTAGACCATCCACAAATGGGTCTACAAATAACACATGTCAAATGATAAAACAAAATAGAATACTTATAAATGGATCATTCAAAAGAATTTAACCTGGTAGAAGGCATGGATTCTGATCAAGTGCAAAGTCAGATGCATGCACCGGATCATCTGAGTTAATGTTCAACTCGGGAAAAATTTCCGGCTCATCGTGGAGATGCTCTATTGGTGGTATATCTGGAAGACTGTACCATAATTCAAAATCAAACAAAACATTAGAAGGGTAATCGAAGTATGGATGATATATGTCTAGAATGTTAGAGTCACCAAACTCTATTAAGAATGCTTGGTTTGAAGTACCCTCTCCTTGCGGAGAACCAGGTCCAGGGTTCGACAGATCGCCCATTGAAGATCTGTTTTCCATGACTCGACTTTAAATATGAGTTTGTTTACGAACAAACTAGTGATAAGAGAGGATGAGACTGAAAATGAATGATACTACATACCTGTATATATAGTATCTTGCAGCTGGAACCGAAAGGACACACGGAACTGAAAGGACACCTCACGTTTTAATTACCGAAATTCAAACTAACTATAGTAGATGCGACTTTTCACTACCCCAAGTGACATTTTTTCAAAATTCCCTGCTTGACTCTGGTGAAAACGAGATAATAAAGAGACTTTTGAAATAAAACAAAATTTTATGTCTCCATATAATGGAAATAGTTTAAAGAGTGTTAAGTACTCCAAAAAAAAATTATATTTCGGTGAAACACAAAAATTTGGAGATTCTACAAAAATAGACTTATTTAGCCAAAAAGTATTTAAAAGAAATGTTGAATTGAGGCAAATGTGTGTTGAAATATGACGAATTCATATAAATACGAAATAGTGTTAAAAATTAGGTGTTGCAAGTTAACTATGTATATAGGTAGATTAGAAAGTACTAAATATGTACTGTAGATAGTAGCCGGTCAAGTCGATGTGTGGGACTGTGAGAAACAGTTAGAGTTTTTTTTTGTACATCTAGAGTATTTAGAAGAAAAGAAGTATGGAGTGAATGAGAATAATAGGACCTTAAGCATTATTACAGAGGTATGTGAATGTTGAAAGGGAAAGATAATTAAATCTTGTAAAGGTTCGGCAATAAGACGAGGAGGATTTTTGAAGGACATAAGGACTCGATGGGAAATACATAGAGGCGTTCGAGAATGCGGATTTCGGGACGAAATCCAAATAAGTGGGGGAGACTTGTAAGACCCGTATCCTGATTATAACAAATACTTAAAATAAGAGTGTTAGGAATTATATGATTCTTGGTAGTTATAAAGCTAATAAAAACTTTAGTTACAATTTCATATGAAAATCAGCATTTTGTGTCGTTTTTAGAAAAATCATAATTAATTCTAGAAAAAATCGTTTGGACCTCAAACCAGTGCACAAAGTTTACAAATTGAGTCTAGTACAATTACCAAAAATAATAGTAAGCTTGAAAATGACATTATCTATGGTAAAAAATGCAATCTTTACTGATTAGTTCGGAATTGACAGATTAGATAGTCTATTTTCAAAAATTCATAATAAAATCATAGAAAAATCGTATAAATACGTAAAATACATCCCTGGAAAGGTATTGAGATAAATTTCTGGAATATCAAATAAAAACGTGAATTTCATGGGTTTAAAGTCGGCTAAACCAGCCTTGAACAGACTGATTCTAGAAGGTATTAATTTTCAACAAAGTTATATTATTAAAATCTTTTGTCAAAAGTGTCATGCCATTTTTTATTCAAGAATTCAAGTATAAATACCCCTCAAAACATCTCATAAACCACACAACTAAATCTCAATCCAATATATAGAGGTTTCTAAGCACTAGAGTGTAAGCAAGTGAGCGGAAGGAAGCTCAAAAGCCTAACGAAGGAGTTATAGATCTCGACGATTGGTCATAAGGTAACTACAAACCTTTCTATAGCTTAATTAGGTATTGTAAAATAGTTTTTGTTAAGAAGTAGAATATTTAATAAGTATAACATATGTTATATTATACTAATTTCTAACAATAGTAAATAAAAACCTTAAAATGTCGTTATTATAACAATTCGTAATTTCCGAAAATAATACCGATTGATTTACTTACGAGGACGGTGACTAGGCCGATTACTTGGGATCTGGTTGTTGGATTTTCCGAAAGGCTAAAATGCTGAAAGGATCCTGCCACCCCATCTAATCTTCTACCTGGCCGTTCTTTACTTGATAAATCATGGAGTATCATATTGGAATTATTGAAGGGTTTAATGATGCGACTATAATATAGTTAAGGATTAAGAAATGATAGATTTCTTATTATGTTAACAGTTAAAGTTGAAGGAAATACAAAGCCGAGAAAGTTAAACGATATAGTCAACTATAATCAGGTGAGTCTTCTCACTATACTATACGTGATATTGCATGCGTAGGAAGGAAGATATGTTAGACTAAGGTAATCTTACCTGTTATGATAATTGTATGAACTATTGCTATGATAATGATTGTTTGTGGACGGAACGGGATAGCCCGCGAGCCAATAGGCGGAACGGGAATAGCCTGCGAGTCATTAGACGGAACGGGAAAACCCTGCGAGCGATAAGACGGAACGGGAACTGCCCGTGAGTCTTCAGGCGGAACAGGGATAGCCCGCGAGTCTCACAGACATATGAATGGTTATTGTGTGTTGTATGTTATGTGATGGATCGTATGGTATTTTGAGGAACTCACTAAGCTCCGTGCTTACCCTTTCCCTATATAAACTACTGTTTCAGGTACATCAGGTACCATGGATGGCAAGGCGTGACGTGTACACACTGTGCTGCTTCATTGGAGGACTGTTTTTGAATGGATGTTCCGCTATGTTGTGATTTCATTAACTTTTGTTAATCCTGGGATGTTTTCATTAAACTTATAAGTTATGGAATTTTATCAAAATTAATTAAGTAGCTTTTCTTATATTGAAGTTTTCGTTTAAATTTTTTTAAATTTTACCCTAAAATTTTGGGATGTTACAAGTTGGTATCAGAGCACAGCTTGAGAGAATCAGGCTCACTTAGTGTGTTCTGGACTCAAGTTGAGGCTTAAGAGTTTTCTTAAAACATTTTTACGAAAGAAAGATGTTTATAAAGGGTGAACTGAAGACACAGTGTGTACCGCCAGCCGACGCCAGTATGAGAAAAGGGTTAAGTATTTAATATTGTGGATGTTAAAAAAAAACATATGGTATATGTTTGCTGAAATGCCTAGTAGAGATCACACATTGTTGTATTATTATATGCTATTTGCTAATAGAACTGTATGCTAGTGTCGATAGGTTGCTTAGAGATTTCCACTAAGTTGTATACAATATGGACTAAATAGTCATAGAATCTGTGAGTTGACCTTATTGCATGTTCCTTGTTTGGTTGTTGCCTTAGGGAAGATTCTCTTATTTGAAAGACTGTTTAGTTCGATATTGTATACAACTACGTTCGCGAAACAATCTGTCATCACTGGAGGAAGTTCCGTCTTAGTTAGAATAGCAGGGTGGGGGTGGGATTCCAAGTATTCCTAAAAGGGTTGACATATGCCTTGTAAGGGCATATGTGTTAATATTATCGGTGAGAAGTGAATTGGATATTTCGAGACGGGTCTTGGAACGAACATGGATAGGTGTGGAAGGTAGTAGTAGAGCTCCTACTATCGAAAGCACAGGATCTGCGTTTGAGTCGGGAGTTCGTCACGAATGATCCAAGGAGCTGAGTATGTGAGTGTCTAGTATAGTTGACTTAAATGCTAATGTAATGTGGTAAACATTTATCCATTCGATTGTTGAATGTTGATTGTGAGGTTCAGTAGAAACAATTAAGATGTGATCATACCAGTTTGGTTGGACCGATCATGCTTAAGTTGATTACTGAGCTTAAAGACTGTTGAAAGGGGAATGTCAAAGTGCTATTGTGGTAGCTATTTTTCATGCAACTAATGGGCGCACAAGTCAGACAGGGACTAGAGGATGCAAGGGTGAGTTTTCCAACTCACTAAGCTCTGTGCTTACCTTTTCCCTATATAAACTACTGTTTCAGGTACATCAGGTACCATGGATGGCAAGGCGTGACGTGTACACACTGTGCTGTTTCATTGGAGGACTGTTTTTGAATAGATGTTCCGCTATGTTGTGATTTCATTAACTTTTGTTAATCCTGGGATGTTTTCATTAAACTTATAAGTTATGGAATTTTATCAAAATTAATTAAGTGGCTTTTCTTATATTGAAGTTTTCGTTTAAATTTTTTTAAATTTTACCCTAAAATTTTGGGATGTTACATTTTTTTTATTTGAGGACGTTATTTTATCGAATATATATATATATATATATATATATATATATATATATATATATATATATATATATATATATATATATATATATATATATATATATATATTCAAAACCAAATAAAGAAATTATTAAATTTTGTGGTATTCATTGATAATGTTGTATCCATGGTGAATGATATTGTTTTTTATTTTGTGGGGATTTATTTTTTCTAAAAAGAACATTAAATACAACAAATTCTTTATATTTTTAATTTTTATGGTTTAAAAATATATTTTTTATCGACGTAAAGTGTGATTTTGTTTTCTAAACTTTTTATGCTTCTTTGTAGATGAATATTGTTTTGTCTATTTATTTTTTTGAGTTTTTATTTTTTCTAAAAAAACCGATGCCAATATATCATTTTAATGTTCTCGAAAATATAAATTACATAATATTACCTTAAAAATGGTTGATATATTAAATATTCATTGTACAAATTAAAATACAAAATAATTAAAATTCAAATTAATTAGTCATAACAATAGTTAAAAGTAAAACTAATCGAGAATTATACATAATTTTTTCATTCATAAGAAACAGGTAGATCTCATTAGATAATATTGCTCAAAATAGTTGTAATTTTATATATCAATTTACTGTAAGAAAATTATTATTTTACAGTTAATGTCAATGACATAATCATTTTTATATTTTTACGATTTTAATTATATAATTTCGACAAACGCAACGCATGGGCATTCATTTATATATATATATATATATATATATATATATATATATATATATATATATATATATATATATATATATATATATATATATATATATATATATATATATATATATATATATATATATATATATATATATATATATATTCAAGAGCAGCAATGGTAACCTTTGAGGCTCATAATTACGAGGTCCAGAATACAACATCTATAGACAAAATTGAAAAGTATAAGAAGGGGGAAAGTTTTTCTGTACGTATTATTTAGGTATGACAAAAAAAACTCGAACCCGACGGGGCAATCCGAAACCCGAGAATGTCGGGTATCGGGTGGAATTTGGGTTCCTTTGCCCGACCGGGCCTTATAAGAATGAATATATATATATATATATATATATATATATATATATATATATATATATATGTATGTATGTATGTATGTATGTATGTATGTATGTATGTATGTATGTATGTATGTATGTATGTATGTATATATATATATATATATATATATATATATATATATATATATAATGTGAAGGAATAAAGTTTTCGTATTACGAGTTTTTAAAAAATTTGTATATCATGAGAATTATGCTCTCTATGAAATATGATATATATGCATCCAGCGAATATAATTGTAATTGTATATATTAGTGACGTTACTTTTATTATAGTATGATTATATTATTAAGGTGGTTGGTAAATCCGAAACCCGATGGCACCGACCCAAAACTTATCGGCCCGGGTTTGAGTTTCCTCGTCCTGACCAGATCCCGACCCGTTGTCATTCCTTGTATTATTCAACCATTAACAAGTGTTGAATGCTTATAGCAGAATTGCATTTTAATCTAATTTCTTTTTGTTGATACTTCTAATTAATTTTTATAATTGTTTTCCTAAACATAACTAAAATACATAAATGCATACAAAACATTACATCTAAGTATTGTATCTCTAAACAGAACATAATTTTTATATAAAATTTTACAAAAATAAAAAGCATATTACAAATTTATTCTTTGCATGTTACTCAAAATTATATGTTTGAACAATTTTTGGAATTTTCCTGTCATCGTTAGGTTTGTAACTTTTTGCTGAATTGATCTGGTTTGTCAAAATCATAAGTTTAGTCTAGGGTTACTTCTTTTAACATTATTAAGTATAAATACACAAAATTGGGTGTCCATAGTTTAGTTTGCATGGGCAAACAAAAAATAATGTAGTGGTTACTGACGTGTGCATCCGAAGACAATGTGTAGATGGCTTTCAACGTTTTTGATCGTTTCGAACCTCCTTCCATTTTCAGAACCCTTCTATCTCGGTGATGCTCTAACAAATTTCCCAAATTTAAAATATTTAAATGACTTTTTGTTATTTTTATCACCGAAAACCTCAATCGCGATTTGTAAAATGTCTTCGTCGCTTTGACCATTTTGTTGTTGCCTTGTTGGTTTTACAAATCATTAAAAATTATGACAACCTTGTTGATATCCCAATATGTTGTTAGTGTGTCTTTCGAGTGATAATCCCCAAGCCCCATTGCGTTAAGCAACACCGCCCTTAAATGGGTCCAATAATATTTTTAGCTTGGACATTACCGGCCGCCGCATCCGCTTATTTGTCGACACACGCTCGTGCTAAAGTGATTTCCTTGATACCAATCCAAGATTGAGAAGGAGCGGGACCAGTACTGTTCACAGGTTTTTTGGAGTTTTTCGTTTGGAGCGGTGTCGGTTCGGGCTTTGATTCATGTTGGATTTCAGGTGCGGCATCGAAGTAGAATTAGAGATGGGCTCGGGTTGGGGCTCGGTGAAGTTGGTAGAAGGACAATAAAATAGGTTAACACGGATAGAAAATAAAATGCGGATTGTATTACTGATAATGAACTTGTGATTGTGAGAAAAGAAAACATTTCATTTGAGGGATATAAGGTGACAGTGACATTTTGTCCGATAACAAGTATTTCTCGATCGTCTTTGATTTTTTTTTTAAAGGACTTTATGAGTGTGAAATCATTGACATCGAATGTTTAGTGTTTTCATATCGCATAGCCTAAAAATAACATATAATCTAATAACAACAATATACAAAACAATGCACAAGTATAACGCACCCTTTATTGTTTTCATACCATCCCATAAACACAAAGGGCATCAAATGTATAGTGTTTTGTCCGTACTCCCTCTCTCTCCTCACAATAATAGATGCATATTTTTGTCTAGTTGTCTCTCAAGTTGAATTTATGGAGGTTTCCCTTAAATATGATGTCACTTATGTGTTTTCAATAATCAATGCGCTAATTATTATTTTGATGTGGGGTTGTTGAATATATTCTCTTAGGATCTTGATAGCCACACTCCACTTTATTAATAGAGTATAGGTTTACTTTTTCAAAAATATATGGGGTGATATATTCATTAATTACCTAGGATTCTTTAATTATCATATTATTATATAATGATTATTTTATTTTTTTCGGGGTTTACCAAATATACACCTTTTTTTCACTAAGAATATACACCTATTTGAAAATCAACTTTTTATTGGTTAAAACTGCATTGTTTTCCGTAAAAATTAGATATAATTGGTTGAAAATAGTTGACTTTTATTAAAGGGTGCTACTAAATAAACACTCGATATATATTTATAAATAAAAGTCAAACATTCTTAATCAATCATATCCGTTTTTCCGGAAAACATTGTAATTCCAACAAATAAAAAACAGCTGACCCTACTTAAAAGTAATGATTAAGGTGTTTAATTGGTAAATAATGGTGTCTTTTTAGCTATCCTCTTATTAAAAAGTGTATATGAGGTGTATCTATAGTAGCATCCTTTTTTTCAATTAATCTTTTATTAATTAATTATTACACCAACTTGAAAATTAGGGTGCTGTTATATTATTATTCAAATATTTTATTTCAAATTTATTCTATTTTTCCAATTATTTTTTTTTTCAAATGCATCCGTGAAATCGAACATGAAATCTTATGTGAACCTAAAGACCTATAATGAGGGCCCTAACCAATTTACTGAAGACATGACGATATGAAAAAATTAGAATAATTTTTTAAAACTTCACTAAATTACGAGAATGGTCCTTGCAACATAGTGAAAATCAGAATTCAAGTTCACGTTTTAAAATTTCGATATAGTAATTTTCATGGTATTCACCTTTTGGACTTCCTTTTTGTCCATTTATTTCTAGAATTATTATTATTATTTAGGTGAACATTTAAATTAACGAGACCCACCAACTCATACAAACCCTATATCATAGACCTCGTTTCTTGAGCAGCAATATCTGCCTTCTATTGACAACCTCTCTTCCGGCGAGCAAGCTTATATTCCGACGACAATTTACAGTTTTACAGATTTTTCTTTATTAAACTCTTGTAAATTTATAGTAATTGTAAGTTTATTTGTTATGATTTTTTATTATTTTTCTTTTTCCAATTGATCTTACTATTAGGAAAAAAATAGCATGTACTGGATGAATTAGGCAATTGGAAGTTTGGAATTTCTATTTCATTTTGATCTATACCGTCGTCATTGTCGATTTGCCTCAAATGTCGATTTGCCGTCAAATGTAATTAATATTTAATGTAATTAATATTAAAGATATTTTAAGTAATTAAATAATCTGGGGAACACAAATGTAATTAATACTTAATGGTTTAGAAAATATAAATTAACTAAAACGGCCAATAAAAATTAGTGAAAAAGTCAAACATAGAGTGGAGTGAGATTATCAAATAGGGTGGAGTGTTTATATAAAAACCCATTCTCTTATTCTTCCAACTTTTAGTAAACCTTTAATCTTTAAAACCTAACTATTTATTTAAGATTAAGGTTATATACGATAGTCACTTTCTTAAATAGTCTTCCTTTAATAAGAAATTATGCATTTTGTAAACAATCAATTATATTTATTAAAACATATGTATCTAAGAATGAAAGTAGCAAAACGGTATCAGGCTTAAGGTTATATACAATACTCACTTTCTTGCTTTCTGTTTTATTTCTTTCAATCACACTTAAATTAAGAATCCACTATTCTGAACAGATCTTTTGAAAATTTGAACAATCTACCAATGAACATCCTATAAAAAAATATTGAAAAAAAATACCAGTTCCTCTCTAAATGTATATTTGTCTATTTTAGCTAAACCTTATTTAACGCGTTTCTATCCTGTGCCATTTCAATCACTAACGGAAAAAGCTTTGTGCATGCCAATGTAGCTAACACAAGCGACTTCTTAATGATGGAAGAAGTCACTTTTGCATGGATGATTGTATAATAAGAAGGGTGCTAATAACATATTTGCATGCTCAAATATCTCTTAATGTTTGTGGGTATCAAGATTTGAAAGGACACTATGCTTCCATCTAATTGTCAAATTCCCAATCCTTCTATCCATCTCCATCTCCATCTCATCATACTTTCTTTGAACAAACTTCTTAAGAGTCAAGTGTTACCTTGATAAGTCTACCCTCTTTTGATGGCCCATTATGTTTCAATAAAGTCCAAAGTTTTGTGCAAGGGTAATGTGGACAAAAACCCTAAAAGCAATCATGATTTCAAGAAGTGGGTTATGGGTGTTTGAATTACATTCAGTTTTAGAAAAGTGTTATTATATACAATCCGCTTTAGGACGTGTTGTTATCATAAACTATGTACTATAATAAAATATTTTACATTGTATCTTTATATAACCAATATTTTATTATATTGAATGGGAAATTATATCTAGAGGTTATATCATATTAACACTATCTCTTACCCATTAAATAAAGTAAATTAATAAAATTTAAAAGGTTATATCTTTGTAGGACCATCTCCCACACATAACACAATGTTTTGCATTAAAACGTGTAAATAACGATCATCAAACTGTTTGCATGAATTTTTATACCAACAAAATATATTATATTATATTCACTTTTATAACTTACGTATAATTTTAAAAACAGCCATTATATTTATTAGGTTTTCACAAATCTTTCTTATATATTTTTGTTGTAATAACTTAATAATAACCAAATAAATTATTCAAATGTATTTAATTCGAATTAAATGATATATTATTAACACAATATTTATTAAATAAAAAAACTATATTTATAACACATATTTAAATAAATGTTACATCACGTATTTTTACTTTCAAATAAACTTTCACTAAATGATCAATAATATACCTTGTATGATATAAATTTCTTTAACTTTGATACCTTTATAACCTTATCAACAAACTCCTCCTATATATTTATCATTTGGACAATATGTTAATGATGTTGGAGAATTTCGATTTGGTTTCCCTAAGCGTGGGGGAGTGGACCGAAAGATGGGTTATGGTACCGGTGGTAATACGGTCCCCTCCTATGCGGATTCGTAAAAGATAGTTAACTTTTGCACTTTTGAACCTGCCCGTTACACTCGTATTTCATTAAAAAAAAAACCTTTTAATCAAATTAAATTATTTTTACCTCATCATTCCTATAAATACATTCATCTACCACTTTAAATTAAAATTTATTTTGTATTTTTGATTTTATTTATTTATTTTTATTTTAAAAAAGTTGATGTATATTATGAGTTGGGAAATATGAGTTTGATGTGTTTTGGATCGTGAAAAATGGCAATGGAAGAAGAAAGAAAATCTAATGTGACTAGTGGGTTAGGAGGATTGGGAAAGACTCACTTCCCACTCTAATAACTATATATGACATATAAAACTTTAACACTAATTTTATGTTAATAAATGGTAAGACGCCGATTCGATGTAGTAATAATAATAATAATAATAATAATAATAATAATGATAATAATAATAATAATAATAATAATAATAATAATAATAATAATAATAATATAAATGGTGCTGAATTGTAGGTGCCACAAATAATAGGGTGCAGCGTATGCTTGGCTATACTTCTCTTGTCTTTTTAAATAAGCAGTAAGCTACTCGTTTATTATGGTGCAATAATTTCTTGCGAGTGGTTATTGTTAGGTGGAATAACAATATCAGTAATGATTAATAAGAATAATAATATTATCGGGCATGGAATGGATGCAGTGCAATTGATTACATTTGGGCTAATATCACCGACTATTGAGCCACCAATGAAGTAATATCACCATACTTGTTCCATTCCGCCTTTTTTATTTTCTTTTCAACTTCTAAATTATGTTATCAAATGAGATGTGTGTGTTTGGTTGGGGAATGTAACTTACGTGTGTAATATATAGAAAATGTTACCTCTTGGTGACGAAAAGCTATAACCTGATAGGGGACATATCATAGCGATAAATTAGTGATGTGAAGGATGTTAGAAGAAATGTATCGTACAACTTTTAATGAACGATGTACTAGCTATTTCTGATTTTCTGTCGCTTATCTTTCCGGAAACATTAGTAGCATCCACATCAAATCTGGAAATCTGGAACAATTATACCCAAATAACATTTATATTCCACATATAAACTTTGGTTTAGATTAGGGATGACATCGGTTCATGTACTGATCCGGAAACCATATAATCAAAACCAAATATGATGTTTCTTTAGAAATTAGAACCGTCGGGGATGCGGTTCCAGTTATGATAAGCATATTTCGGGTGTGGAATCGTTTAGAATCGAAAATGGATGGATGTTTGATATGAGATTTTTTTCGGTTTGGAACAAAAATACCCGTTTTATAAAAATGGATTGGGTTACCGCATATCAGTTTTTTATGTATGCAATTTTATTCTTAAACCCCTTCAATTAAAAAAAAAAAAAAAACACCTTTGTTTGCATGTAAAAAGGCTTAAAAATCAGAATATTTGTTGCAAGATTAAATTTCTCGTATTGTGATCATTTTCACACGAAGCATTTTACTGAAAAAAGACACGTTAATACATTAACTTTTACTCAATCGCAAGCAAATACATCACTATATTTTTTAAAAAACTAAGAGTAAAAGGAAGTCCACTGTATGATGATCTAACGTGAAACTAGATACGCACATAAATTAAAATTTTGTATATATATATATATATATATATATATATATATATATATATATATATATATATATATATATATATATATATATATATATATATATATATATATATATATATATATATATATATATATATATATATATATATATATATATATATATATATATATATATATAGTTAGGTTCTTTTGAGAACTCATATATTCATGAGATCTTGAGAACTCCTAGAGTATAATTTTTTTTTTCAAAATTGTGACTTAATGCATTAAGTCGCTTATATATAAGACATTTCGTCAAAAAAAATCTTTAAAAAAAGTCGCTTTTTTTTTAAGATGCACGTATACACAAAATGTGCACATATGCACATTTGCACAAAAATGCACATATGCACATTTCGTATATGCACACTTTTTTTCAAATTTTTTTTTAAAAAAGGTCTTAAATATAAGTGACTTAATGCATTAAGTCATTTTTGTTGAAAAATAAAAATTAGTTTAAGAGTTCTCAAGATCTCACGAATATTTAGGTTCTTACAAGATCCTGACCCTATATAGATATATATATATATATATATATATATATATATATATATATATATATATATATATATATATATATATATATATATATATATATATATATATATATATATATATATATAAAGTTCAATAGAGAACCAAAATAAAACAAGGAACCAATTGAACGTCGGAATTCAAATGATCGACGGCCGGAGATAAGGTTGTAATTTTCTTAATTGAACGCACATGTAGCGGATAATTCCAAAAAACTCACTTCGTTTTTTATTTATTTTTTATTTTTAGAGCTTATTTTTTATCGAAATACAAAATCGAATATATCAAAATTCATAATTTTTTATTCTCTTTCAATAGACATCCATATCAATATAGTAAAAACGAAAAAAAAAAATATTCAAAAAGCTTGTTCAGATTCACAACACTTAATCAATGTGAATCTGAACTATAACAAGTGTTATAGAAGATTATTCAATGTGAATGATCATTGAAATTATATTTTTCAACAATAATTGATCATTCAATAACAACTCATGTGAATTTAAAAAAACTTTTAGATTTGCATTGTGAATTTGACTAAATTCATATTGAATTTAAGTAATTTCATTTATATTCTTTACAATTTCAATATTTTGATAATGTACAATTGAATTAACTAGGATTCACAAATTAATTTACTTAAAGTTACACATGAATGATCAAAAATTGTTGAAACAAATCAGGTTCAATGATCATTTATATGTGAATTAATATGTATTAAACTAGATGCATACTATTTTGAACCTTTTGATCATACACAAATGAATTAATTCAAATCCACAAATGAATTTACTTAAAATTCACATATGAATGATAAAAAATTGTTGAAAATCAAGGTACAATTACCATTTATATGTGAATTAACAAGTTTAAAACAAGAAGCAGTTAAAATTCGCAATGTGAATATAAACTGTATTAAATTTGTATGGAAGATATTTCACATGTAAATGATCAATGAATTCAATTTTTTCAATAATTGTTAATCATTCAATAACAACTTATGTAATTTAAAAATATTTTTAAATTCATATGTGAATTCAAGAAAAATCATTAATGTTTTTACTATCTCAATGTTTTAATATCATATACAATTGAATCAACTGAGATTCATAAATGATTTACTTAAAATTCACATGTGATTGGTAAAGAATTATTGAAAATTTTGGATAGATTTGTCATTTAGATGTGAATGAATATAACTAAAACAATGCAGTTCAGTTCAGTTCAGATTCACAAGATGAATCTGGACGAACTTGAAGTAAAAAAATAACAAAAAATTTTGTATACCAATATGGATTTCTATATATCTAAAACTAGATGCACACTATTTTTGACCTTTTGATCATACGCAAATGAATTAATTTAAATTCACAAATTAATTTGCTTAAAATTCACATGTGGATCATAAAAAATTGTTGAAAAAGCCAAGTACAAGTACCATTTATATGTGAATTAACATGTATAAAACAAAAAAAAATTAAAATTCACAATGTAAATATAAACTGTAGTAAATTTGTATGGAAGATAATTCACATATAAATAGTCATTGAATTCAATTTTTTTCAATAATTGTAAATAATTCAATAACAACTCATGTAAATTTAAAAACATTCTTAGATTTAGAAGTGAATTCAAGAAAAATCACTTATATTTTTACTATTTCAACGATTTGATGTCATATACAATTGAATTAACTGAAATTCAAAATGATTTCCTAAAAATTCACATGTGATTGGTCAAAAATTATTCAATAAATGGAATACAATTGTCATTTATATGTGAAGGAATATATATCTAAAACAATACAGTTCAGTTCAGATTCGCGTGGTGAATCTGGACGAACTTGAAGTATAAAAAAAACAAAAAAATTTGTATATCAATATGGATGTCTATTTAAAGAGGATGAGAAATTATGAATTTTGGTATTTATTTTTTTTTTTTGAAAAAAGAATAAGCTTAAAAATTAAAAAAACACAAAAAACGAAGTGGGTTTTTTGCTATAATCCTCTACATTGACGTCTAACTAGTAAATGTACATCCTTTTTTATGGCCGTAGATCTTTTGCATTCCGACCACACGATTGGTTCCTTGTTTTAAATTGGTTCTCTATTGAATCCAACCATATATATATATATATATATATATATATATATATATATATATATATATATATATATATATATATATATATATATATATATATATATATATATATATATATATATATATATATATATATATATATAAGCGATCCGGTGAGGACACTTCTTAAAGTGAGGACTCGTGAGGACACCTTAAAAAAATTGAAAAAAAATAAAACAAAAATATAAGTAATAAAATGGATCATAGTACTATGTTGGAGAAAAAAAATTCGAAAAAAAACTTGTGGATCATTATTTTTTTTATAATTAAACAATGATCCACAAAATAAATTTTTTTGTGTATCATTACTGTTTCTCCATGATCCAAATTTTTTTTTCTAATTTTTTTTGGATCATGATATAGTTCTATTTTTGATTTTATGATTTGTATTTTTTTTAAATTTTTTTAAAATTTTTTTAAGGTGTCCTTACGAGTCCTCACCGAAAAAAGAGTCCTCACCGGAACGGGACCCTATATATATATATATATATATATATATATATATATATATATATATATATATATATATATATATATATATATATATATATATATATAGAGTGGTGCGGAGCGGTTTGAACCGCGATTTTGTGATTATAAACCGCAAACAGCACCGCATAGTGCGGTTTACCAAAATCCGGTAAGAACCGCGAGGACAAATCTAAACCTTTAATCTTGAAAATGAATGGATTAGATTCAATGTGCAAATAATGATAATGTTTTAAAATTAAGGAGTTATTCTTGTAAAATCAGAAACTAAGAGGGAGTGTAAAAAATATTTAGAATGACATTTTGGTCAAATTACAAAAGCTACGTGCACCTCACCCCCTCTCTTTCTCTCAGCGACACGTGTCAGCACGTGATTGAATGAGTTTTATTTATTTTCCACCCAGTTTGTATTTTGGCAATAATTTTTTTTTCTTTGAAAAAAAAAATTGAAAAAACCAAAGTTCTTAAAATTTAATTCTCTACCAAACAAGCACAATCATGAAAATTTGAAAAATAAATATTTTTTATTTTTTATTTTTATAAAAAATCAAAAATTCAAAAAATTATGAAAATTTAAGGGATCATTGTATATATTATATTAATAAGTTTGCACAAAGAATTTTTTGAAAAAAAAAAGTATTTTTCATGTTCATTTCTATATTTTTAAGTAAAAAACTCATCAAAATAGCAAAAAAATTATACATGATCCAAAAATATTAAAACCAAAATATGTTTTATGATTCAAAACTTATGACCCAAGATGCAATATTCGTTATGATTCAAGATCCAAAAGTCGTTATGCTCCAAAATGAGTAAAAAAATACATACAACGACAAAATGATTCAGAACTTATGATCCAAGATGCAAAAAAACTATGCTTCAAAATGTTATGATCCAAAAATACATGATCCAAAACGTTATTATTAAAAATATCATGATACAAAATGATTAGATTAAAAATACGAAAAAAACGTTAAAATTAAGATTAAAAAATATTAAAAATTAAAAAATATACATCAAAAATGAAAAAAAACAAAAAAAATTAAAAATCGAGTACTATAGCATTCAAATAAAATTTTAAAAAATAAACAAATAAAAGTAATAAAAATCTAAAAACCGAGTATAATCGAAAATTAAAAAAATTGAAAATAAATAAAAAAATAATAAATAATAAAAAAACGAAAAAGGAAAAAAATGAGAAAAAACTCACTTAAATCACGTTAGACGAACATGCGTCACATATGATCGTATCCTCGACTCCGTATTTCGTTCCGTGGACGGGCGTCGCACGTGATTGCGTCACGTCGAAGTAAGATGTTTGACGTTATTGCCCTTATGAGAATGATTGGACGAGATGAGTTCTTGCGGTTCCTACCGGATCCTCACCATATATATATATATATATATATATATATATATATATATATATATATATATATATATATATATATATATATATATATATATATATATATATATATATATATATATATATATATATATATATATAGAAGTTCAAATGAGACCATGTAAATTTTGGGAAACCGGGAGACTCAATTCTAGCCAATCATTTTGGAGATCAAAAAATAAAAAAAATTAAAATAGGCTAAAATAATGAGAATTTTCAAAAAAAAAATCTACTTATTTTCGCTATTTTTCTATCTAAAAATTTTTTTTAAAAAAAAAATAAAAATAATGAGAATTCGCAATCTTTTAAAGTTTCTCATTTGAACACTTCCTTATATATATATATATATATATATATATATATATATATATATATATATATATATATATATATATATATATATATATATATATATATATATATATATATATATATATATATATATATATATATATAGGGTTAGGATCCGGTATAAACCCAAAATCCGGTAGGAACCACGAGAACTCTTCTCATACAATCACTCTCATAAGGACAAGCGCGTCAAACGTCTTTATTCGACGTGACGCAATTACGTGCGTCGTACGCCCACAGAACATAATACGGATTCGAGGATACGATTATATGTAATGCATGTTCGTCTAACGTGATTTAAGTGAGTTTTTTTCTCTTTTTTTTCCTTTTTTTCGTCATTTTTTTATTTTTTTTATTTGTTATTTATTTGTTATTTTTTTATTTATTTATTTTTCAAATTTTTTTATTTTTTATTATACTCGGTTTTATAATTTTTATTATTTTTTTAATTTTATGTTTGCTACAGTTTTATACTCGGTTTTATATATATATTTAATTTTTTAATTTTTTTAATCTTATTTATAGTTTTTTTTCTTCGTATTTTTAATCTGATAATTTTGGATCATGACATTTTTAATTATAATGTTTTGGATCATAGTTTTTTGGATCTTATCATTTTTGATCTTATAATATTTTAAATCATATTAATTTGAATCATAAAATTTAAGATCATAGCATTTTTTAAAGAGGAGAATCTTTCATCTCGTAACATTTATAATTTATTATTTTGCTTCTTAGTATTTTGTTTCATAATAATTTGATTCATAAAACATATTTTGCTTGTTAATATTTTGGATCATGACATTTTTTAATTATAACGTTTTAGATCATGTATTTTTGGATCATAATATTTTGGATAATAGTTTTTTGCATCTTATAACTTTTGCATCTTATAATATTTTATATCATATTATTTTGAATCGTATACTTTAAAATAGTAACATTTTTCAAAGAAAACAATCTTTCCTCTTGTAAAATTTATTATTTATTATCTTTTAGATCAAAATATTTTGAATTATAAGATTTTGATTCATAACATTTGTGGATATTGGAATAAACCTAAAATTAAAATACATTTTTGGATCATTTTAATTTTTAAATCATAATAAGTTTGATTCATAATATTTTTGGATTATAATAAGTTTTGATTCATAAAAAATTCGGTTTATAACAGTTTGAATCATAAAACATATGTTGGTTTTTAATATTTTTGGATCATAAATATTTTTTTCCTAGTTTTGTTGGATTTTTTTACATAAAAATAAAAAATGGACAATTAAAAAAGTTATTTAAAAAAATTTTATTTACAAAGTTACTAATAAAATATGTAGAATTATCCCTTAAATTTCCATAATTTTTGGAAAAAAACTTATTTTTTTATTTTTTAAAAATAAAAAATAAAAAAATTATTTTTTTCAATTTTTCATGATGGTGATTGTTTTCTAAAAAATTAAATTCTAAGAACTTTGGTTTTTCAGAATTTTTTTTTACAAAATTAAAAGATATGAGCAATGTACAAACTGGGTGAAAAAATTTAAATGTATCCAAACAGAATGTGACACGTGTCGCTAAGAGTATAAGGTGCGTGAGATTTCTTTTGCAGGAAGGTGAAGGCGCGTGAGCTCTTTTTAATTGACTTAAATGCATTTCAATTTTCTCTTACACTCCTTCTTAGTTTTTGACATTTACAAGAATAACCCCTTGATTTTAAGATATGATCATTATTTACACATCAAATTTTAACCATCTAATTTCACAATTAAACGGCTAAGATTTGTCATTGCGGTTCTTACCGGTTTTTGAATTCCTACTCGATCCTACTTTTATATATATATATATATATATATATATATATATATATATATATATATATATATATATATATATATATATATATATATATATATATATATATATATATATATATATATATATATATATATTAGGTGAGTACCCACGCGATACAATGACCAACTAACAGTTTTTTCTCTGCGATTAATTTTGTTTCGGCGGACATTTTGGATTAGGAAAAATTGTTATTGTTTGAATTATAAATAAAATCATATTGTTGTTTTTCTTCAATGTGACAGACGGACAGTGAAAAGTTTCATATTATTAATTTATTTTTAAATGAATTTATATTAATTTATATTTAATTATAAATGCCAATATTTGTTCGCACAAAATATTATTTCAAACTACTATCAGCTATTTATTTTCTTGATACTAAACACTAATGTTTACGTTTATGTTTTTTATTTTCCTAAACGTGTATAAGTAAAAGAATGGAAGAATTGTGGCAACCGAATTTTTATTACATTATCTACAAAATAATGCGTTAAATTGTTGAATATTTAAGTAATGAGATTAATGTTGTATTCTCGAGTTTCATTTAAGGAGTGAAAGAGAGAGAAATTGATAGAACTGAAAGTAAAAAGAAATTGTTGGGAAAATGATTTATAAGGGTAACGAAGTATTAAAATTGTTCAAAAATTACCGTTGAACTTTTTTTGTACACATATTATCAACAAACTATAACGTTGTACACGTATGATCATTAAAGTTTATCATTTGTACAAAAAATACTATTGATATTATCGGAACTATATGTTACCAGCCAATGATATTTTTTTGAACTAATGATAAACTTTAATGGTCATACGTGTACAACACCTATAGTTTGTTGACAATATATGTACACAAAAAACTTCAATGGTATTTTTTGAACAATTCTGATATTTCGTTACCCTTATAGGTCATTTTCCAAAAAAAAAAAATTATGTTCCTGAGTTTTTTTACGGAAGGAAGTGAAAAGAAGGGAAGGGAAGAGGAGGGATAATATTCCCTCCTAACTTTTCTTCCGATTTGGAAGGATTCAGAGAAAAATGAAATGATCGTTAAAAGTAACACTTAATTTTATATTTATTTTCTCTTCATTTCCATTCGGAAACACACAAAAATTTTTTTTCATTTAATTTTCTTTCGACTCGGGAACACAAAAATAAATCTTTCTTTTCCTTTCTCTTACCTTCTTTTCTCTCCTTATTTTTTTTTCTTTTCTTTTCTCTCCGTACTAAAACTTGGGAACTAAGCGTAAAAGTAATAAAGTTTTTATTTCAATGATATTTTTTTAATGATACTAATTTGGGTATATCTAGTGTGATATATTAGAGGTATTGAGAACCGCATGTATCCAAAAATTTCGAATCCATATACACATTAGTAGAAAGATATATAGGACAAATTTCAAAACAGACACTAAGTTTTCAAAATTTCGATTTTTGACACTATGTTATTTTTTTTTCAATTAAGTCATTGACGTTTCAATTTTTTTAATAAAGTCACACTGTTTTCAATTTTGTTTCAATTGACCACTTGACCGGTCAACCTGGTTATCAGATGACATCGCATGGTGACGTGTCAGTCTTTCATGATGTGGCACTGACTTGGCATGCTGATATGGCACCTAGGTGTCAAAAGTATAACAAAATTGAAAACATAGTGACTGTAACGCCCAGTTTCAACATAGAGTATACCCATAAAATTTTTTCACATTTATAACATAAATAGTAATTGGATACTCGTGTGCTCTGGAATCTACAAGAACTTATCACCAAGAATCATCCCACGATCCGAGCCGGGCGCTACAACTGCTAACCTGTGTACAACATAACACATACATGTAAGCTACAAAGCTTAGTGAGCAACAATACAACGACATGAATAACTTATTCAAAATGTAATACATCACCCAACTCGTGGGTGTAGTTATTCTCTGCAACAAATTATAAATACCAGTTATATAAGCATATTAAACCAGTTACAATTCATTATCAACAACTACAAATACTCCTTATGTAGTCACACATGTATCTCTTGATACCAAAGCTACTAAATATACAAACATGGTGTATTACAAGTAACACAAGTATACACCTAACTGATATCTTAGTACCATTACATGGTACTCTGTCACACTGACTTCCAACATGAAATCCTTCACTTTACGACCTTTCTTATTGTAAGCCACAAGGATTTTATATCTATCTCCTCTTCAACTTCTACAAATTTCGAGTCACTAAGACTCACCACTACCCTTATTGTAGTATGAGCACAAAATCTCTAATCACATATGTTAGGCAATTAAGCCCCATCTTTTAGCTACGTAGGCTAATATATGTTTCACAAAGGTTCTTACCATATGTTAGGTAGTTAAACTCAACCGCGTAGCCAACAGGCCATTATGAACCATAAAGGTTCCTGCAATGTATTGGGTAGTTAAACCCAACCACTTAGCCATAAAGGCTATTATATTTGGACACTGAGTCCAATCTCCTAGCCACAGAGGCCGTATATTTGGATATCAAATCCAATCTTCTAGCCATAGAGGTCGTATATTTGGATATCAAATCCAATCTCCTAGCCATAGAGGCCGTATATTTGGATATCAAATCCAATCTCCTAGCCACGGAGGCCGTATATTTGGATATCAAATCCAATCTCCTAGCCACAGAGGCCGTATATTTGGATATCAAATCTAATCTCCTAGCCACAAAGGTCGTATATTTGGAACCGTACAGGTTCTCATTCGACCACTAAGGTCTGCATGAACCGTACAAGTTCCCACAACATATCTTGGGTAATTTAACCCAATCACTTGGCCACAAAGGCTCAACATCATGACTGTAAGATACTCGTATCCGACAGACCGTGCGTACAGACCGTGCGTACCTGTAAAAATCATAAGTATCGTATATATACTACATCATACTCCATATATTTCACCATATATATTTATATTCATTTTGCATAGTTCTCTATGGTTGCTAAGTATTCTTTAAGCCAACCACTAATATCACCGCTGTACATATTCACAAAGTATTCATCTTGTGATATATATATATGTATATATATATATATATATATATATATATATATATATATATATATATATATATATATATATATATAAACCATACTTCAATTAAACATGAGATTCTCATCTCAATGCCGTTTACTTCACATCGTAACCAAAAACTTCTAACACAAATAATCACGTAGGCTTCTTTATATGTCCACATAGTTTACATATAATTTACTATATGTATCATCTTGTGTATAACTACAAAACTCAACTGTAATAACAAGTTATTTCTAACACTTGATACACCCGGATTACATAGTAATCTCTACATGCTTGTAAATCAACTAACATCATATACACACATAACATGTTACAACTAACATGTAAGTAGAGTTACTCACCTGAATTTAGTAGCTTTACCCCATTCCAGATGGTATCATTGGTAGTCCAAGGTGTCTTCTCACCTCTTTCAACACCTACACCATACCACATACCCACCATACATATGTGAATACATTATATTCATTTTTAATAGTTCTATATACTCAACTATAACCAATAGCAAGCTTTAGGGGTTGAATCACAACCCTACTACACATCCAAATCATGAATTTCATGTTACTACTTCTATAGTTGAAGGTGGGTAATCAACACCACCTGTAACTAACCCTTCCCAAGCAAATCAACCGATCAATTAAAGCTAGAACATGGAATCTTACCTTCAAGAAGCGAGATATCGACTCATACTTTAAATTCTCGAGTCCTAGGCTTCCAATTCGACTTCAGGGGTTTGGGGGATATTTTTCTAAGGTTTTTGAGAGCATTTCACGAACTGGACTTTCCCCAAAATAAAGCAAAATCGCACATTTAAAGGTGGGTTTGTGCGTAACCCGACCCGGGTTCCAAAACCGGACCCGGTTTCCTGTGCCGCACGACCGGGCTCCTGAACCCGACCCGGGTTGACGTTGTTGCTGCTGTTGCTGATTTCTCCGACTGAAAACCCGACCCGGGTTGGCCAACACGACCCGGGTTCTTCCAAATTTGTTTCAAACGTTGTTTTAAGTCTTCTTACACGACCCGGGTAAACCATCTTTGGCGTTTTTCGTGTAAAAACTCTATCTAAAAGGTACTCTAACCATCCAAACACCCATGATTTCATGTCTAATCATAATTATCCCAAGATTAACATGAAAATACTTACCAAAAGCAATCATGGTGTTACAGTGACTTAATTGGAAAAAATGAAAACTTAGTGACTTAATCGAAAAAAATTACAGAATGTCAAAGTCGAAATTTTTTGAAAACTTATTGTCTTTTATGAAAATATACCCAAAAACTAATTATAAACATTTCAAAATATTTAATCGATATGAAATAGAAAAATAAATAAAATATGAATAATGAGCCGTTTTGTCAAAATTGTGAGATATAGGTTATAAATTAAATATTTATAATAACCAAATGTAACGGTTCATTTTCGATTATTTAAAAATAAATGTAACGGTTTATTTTTCGTTCTAACGTAACCGAAACGAATTATGTGTGATGGTTTGGTTCTTGGTTTTTTAAAAATCCATTATCGATTTTAGTTATTTTGGTTCTTTAACCAAGCTCATCAAAACCGAACCAAATCAGAACCGATTATATATAACAATTAGGTTCTCCGTTCTTCAAAAACATAAATTTTAATTATCTTGTCGATAATATTAAGTTAGTAATTATTTTCTAGCTTCTAAAAGTAACTTTAATATTTTATTTTTCGTTCCAACGGAACCAAAAACCAATTATTTGTGACGTTTGGTTCTTGGTCTTTTAAAAATCCATTATCGATTTCAGTTATTTTGGTTTTTTAACCAAGTTCATCTTAAGTGAGCAAAAAATCGTTAAAACCGAACCAAATCGGAATCGATTTATGTAACGGATTGGTTTTCGGTTCTTTAAAAACATAATTGTTAGTTATCTTGTCAATAGTATTAAGTTAGTCATTATTTTCTAACTTCTAAAAATAAATTGTAACAGTTTACTTTCGGTTATTCTAGTAATAAATGTAACAGTTTATTTTTAGTTCCAACATAACCGAAACCAATTATGTGTGACAGTTTTGTTCTTGGTTTTTTAAAAATCAATTATTGGTTTCAGTTATTTGGTTCTTTAAACAAGCTTGTCTTAATTGAACAAAAAATCATTGAAATCGAACCAATTTTATTTATACAAGTCTAATTAATATGTTTTGTTAATTCAATAGTAATTCAAATATATAATTATAGTTAAATATCTATGTCAAATCAAACTCATTAGAAATACTTCTATTCTATCAAAAGTGATAGAATGAAAAAAGTCAAATTCCAAAAAAGACACTAAGTTTTTATAAAAATTCGATTTTGACATTGTGTTATTTTTTTCAATTAGGCCACTAAGTTTTCAATTTTTCTCAATTAACTTACTATGTTTTCAATTTTGTTTCAATTTTGCCACATCAACATGCCATGTCAGCACCACATCATCAAAGACCGACACATCACAATGCCACGTCATCTTGTAACCGGGTTGACCTGTCAAGTGGTCAAAATTGAAAACATAGTGACTTTTTTTGAAAAAAATTGAAATGTTAGTGACTTAATTGAAAAAAATATAACACAATGTCAAAATCCATTTTTTTTAAAAACTTGGTGTCTTTTTTAGAATTTGTCCAAAGATAAATGCATGCCATTTTCTTTTTTATTTTAAAATATAGATAATTGTATTTTTATTAAGGTATTATTGAATAATGAATTAATGATTATACATTAATACTTAAGATATTAATTAAATAAATTATATGATTATTATATCAAATAAACAATTGTAATAAATTTAGTTATTAAATATATTATAGTGTCAAATCCATAATATTGGGAGAATTTCATATATACCATAAATAAACTCTAAAATATCATATTTACCCTACTTAGACTCTAAATATCGTATATACCTAGTCAAACTTTCAAAATATCATATATGCTCAATTTCTATTTTTTTAATATTTTTAAACATTTTTACAATACTTTTTGTAATTTAAATATAATTATAATTATAAAAAACTCTAAGATTACTAAAATGCCCCTCTCCTATCATGTTAAAATACAAACGATGCAAAGCTGATCACACCGCTGGAAACATAGACGACTTCTAAGGTTGCCACCATAAACGATTCTAAGGTTGTCGCCATCATTTGTCGTTGCTAATTGTTGGCGGAAGATAAGGATTCAAAACACACTAACACACTGGAAAAATTGCTGCAAAATTGGATTGGATTATCACTGTAATATTGAAATAAGCTTAAAACAAAGGGATAACAACGACGGTTCGAGAGGAAGTGTTCAATAGCTAGTCACAATTATAGGCACAACTCTCTAGACAACTGAAACGAATGAAGCTGTAAAAACACGGTTGTATCAGTAAAGGTTAAGTGAGAACTTCCATTGGATAATGTCACGCCACATTTAATAGAAAGGGGAAAAAAACTAAAACAATAATTCTAAGTATACGGCAAGTGAGTGTTACATGGCCATGGCGAATTTTTCTTCCACCATGTACATCTAAAGTCGAGGAATTAATAGTGCTACCTAGCAAGTCAGTCAAGGTCCTTGGAGCCTTCTACAGACACTACAAAATCTCAAATATTTGGAATTTGATCAAGCAATTCTTAATTAGAATTCACAAGCACAACAAGTGTAAGCAAGATACAAGTACCTGATGGAGCAGAAGTCTTATCTAATGAGAAGCATTGAAACAGTTGAAGAAGACTGTAATTGCATATCTGTGAAGGGATTGGGCCGAATAAATGGTTAGAACTTCTATTCAATGATTTTAGTTGGGTTAATCGAGAGATCTACGACCCTACTTCACTGGAAATTTGGTAATGCTATAAGTCCAAAGAGATTTACAGCTTTTTACGGTCACAAACAACACCAACCCAGCAACAAGGATTTGCATCAGATGATTAGAAGCATTCTAGGTTGATACTATGTGTGGAGGTATAGAAATCCAGTGTCGTGAGAGTGACAGAAATAGAAGATAATGAGCAATTTGACTGTTAAGAGAGAATTTGACTATTGAGAGCGAGAGCGAGAGTGAGATAGAGATTGGAGAACGATAGCAGGGAAGTTTAGAAGATGAAGCCATAAAGTTTGTATTCCCCAAAAGGAATTGGGACATTTTAGTAATCTTAGAGTTTTTTTTATGATTATAATGATATTAAATTTCAAAAATATTATTAAAAATGTTTAAAAATATTAAAAAATTAAAAACCGGGCATATTTGATATTTTAAAAACTTACCTAGGGTATATATGATATTTAGAGTTTAGATAGGGTAAATATGATATTTTAGAGTTTATTTAGGATATATATAAAATTCTTTATTTTTCTATTGTGCAATTATTTTATAATTTAAAGTTTTTGATAGATGTAGGTTACGTAAGATACTTGATCCAAATATAGGATACGTATGTTAATCAATACTACTTTAAAAATGAAAAATGATTTTTAAAAATGGAAACTCTTAAAATTAAGAGATCCAAATTATTATGCATCGAGTACAAGTGATAAAGCATATACAGTTTCAATAATCCTGTGTATCTTGGTCTATTCACTTCTCTTCCTCCATAACGTTGAACAAATTTAATCAAAATTTGAATGGAACCGACTGCGAGATTTGGGGAAATCATCACCTTCAACATCTGTTTAATAGTGAGATCCCATAAAATCAGTTTCCTTCTCATCCCTACAACCCTAAATGGTCGAATCCCACCCCTACTTCTCTCTAAAAAGAACCTCTTATTACTTACAGTCGCCACCACTAACTATCACTCTTTTCTTACTTCAGTCGTGAACTTCCATCGTATCCATGTACACAACCAAAACCACTCACTACCACACAGACGCACGACTCACCCATAATCACCAGACCTTCTCCACTGTCGAACGCAAACAGCATCAGTGCATCACCTCTCTCTCTCTCTCTCTCTCTTCATCTAAAAGACTCCACCGCTACTATTTCTATAAAAACCCTAGAGTTGGATCTAAGCAGATACCCAATATTGATATAATTGTTCATCTCTTTCTAAAATACCATATCCCGTGTGTATTTATATACATTTGGGTATTTCTAATTATTTATGAGTATTTGTGTATGTATTCATATGCATCAGTTTGTATTTGTGTTTATTTGTATCATGATACTCTTCGTTTAAAGTACATTCTAATGTTTAATTCTATGAAATACTTTTATTTCTTCAAGTGTATCATGATTCTGACATGGTTTTCCATGAACTACATGAGGGTGACGGTAAGAGTTCCATCTATTAAGTGTCGAAGAGGTTCATCAGCTGGAGAAATGCTCAAACAGTCCACTTGAAATCCTGCTCAAATAATCCAAAAAATAGTGAGAAATACGGGAGGTTGATAAGGTTTGTCGGCTACCTTTTTCTTTGTCCCCGGAGAAATTATATAGTGGTAAAAAGTGATAATCCAATAATAATGAGAAATGTTTAAATAAGATGTTGTAAATCTTGTAAAATGTGTTATGTAAATGCCACATTGTATAATAAGTTTTCAGGAAAGTATTTTGCTTTTTTTAAGTGTTCTCTTAATAGTGAGTGATATATGGTCTGTAATATATGGGAATTGATTTGCAGGTCTGGCAACATTTGGATCTTTTTTCATTTTTTGATGTTCAAATTAAGGTTGCATCTACTGTAAGGTAAAAGATCTCGGTCATTCAAAATCATTTTGTCGTACTTAACATTTCATTTATCTTTCCCGTCTGGGATTCATGTTCTTCCTTCAGATTTTGGATTTGTGATTCCTATTTTAGAAAAATGTAAAAAAGCATCAGGTGTGTTAATTTTTCCAAAGTAGGTTCCTAAAAGTTATCTTTACTAATTTTGGTCCTTATTCTTGGTTTTTGTAACTTTTTTCGTTTCCATGTAAAATGACTCTTTTGGGACCAATATGGAGGTTATATCCAAGTTATACATTGCGGGGGAATGATATGATTATATTTACAATTTATAGTGAGCAAGACTTATAAGAAAGTATAGGTTTTTAGAACTTTCTTCATTTAAAATTAGCAAGAACAAATGTATTTGTAATCAAGTCTTTCTTTTTTAAAACGGGGACTGCATATGGACGACTGATATACTGATTTTGATGTCGATTTTGGATGCATGTTCTGTTATTAATAGATTCACACAAATTGTTGGTGAAATTATTCTGTCTTTTAATTTTATGCAGCAAGATATAAAAGTGAGATAATTTAATCTTAATTGCATTTTGTAGTTATTATGTCTGATTTGTGTTGTGTGTGTATGTCAGTATACTGGTTTGGTATGAAATATAGCATCCTACTTTCATTGGGTGATAAAACTTGCATTTAGCCCTTTCTGGGTAAAATGCAAAAAATGTGATTGTGATCCAATATTTTTGTTAAATTTAGCACCCTACTTTTATTTAAGTATATGACACTTCATGCTAGCAATTTAGTGACAATTTCTAAAAGCGACTATGTTTTTATAAATACTTTTTTATTTGTGTTCTATTGTGATACGTGACTTGTGAGTCTATTTTGCATATATGTAAGGCTTGGGAGTCAAATTTAATATAACTGTTTGTTTTTTTGCCTTTAGGGTTTTATTTAAGCCTAATGATTTTTTTTTTTCAAATAAAGACTTACATTGTCAAAAGCGTAAAACACGAAAACTTAGCACAAATTATTAGTATATTACAAATTCAGTAGATGTTTAACATGTATCCAGCACCCCTAGGTTCCACTGTGTGGTGGTCCGGAACAGTATTGAAAAAGGATATGGCTATATTAGGAATATGACAATAAAAGAATAAACCATTTTGTGTCATCAAGCAACGACATATGGCTTTCGGGTACGTTGGTGTGGAATAGTGAACATTGGAATAGGAAAATCACAAAATAAGTCATGACACATTAATAATAATAACATACAAGTTAAGAAAAACTAACGGGTTATTTAAGACATTTAACAATGAACATAAACACTACATATACTTATAATTAATATTTATCAATTTCTATGTAATAACTAATAAGTTGAGAAAAAAGGAATTTCATCATTAATCTATAATAAAAATTAAAATAAAATGTAGAATTAAAAAAAAGCTCAATATTATAAATATGAAAAAACTAATATTGACTTATTCGGATTATTCCATTTATCCAAATTAGTAAATATTTAACGAAAACGGATTAAGCAGTTAAGCGAATCGAATTCTCAAACACCGAATATTGTAAACCTCATTCGACTTACTACCAATCATCTTGTATACCTCATTCGACCGCTACTATTGAGGTTTACAATATTGTAAACCTCTCTCTCTCTCTCTTCATCTAAAAGACTCCACCGCTACTATTTCTATGTTTTATTTTTGACATTCTTTTTTCAACTTACTACTAATCATCTTGTATATATAAAACTTACATAACAATGAACTTGAAAATAATCATTGCAGTAATCACATTAAACGAACATCCAAATACTTCTAACTACAATAAAACTTGATATCCTGCTGCATGGACTATTTTTCACCCAAAAAAGTATGTCGATACATTGCATATTTTTTGCAATTTGGATTTTTGTTCGTTTAACGAAACATCAAACTGAACCGCATGACACTCGCCCCAACAATTTGTGTCCCGCCGCATTGCGCGGGTACACAACTAGTTTTTCCAAATAGAGATTACGTAAGTTATTTTTTTTCCTCTATATATTAGTATTAATGTGCATCTTTTATTAATTTAATTTGAATGATATGTAGCTTATAAGGCTATGGGATGTATAAGACACCCATAACACCCCATACCACCGACACGTCACTAAGACATCTACATAACACATCCAAGGAAATGCCTGATAGTCCTATGCCTTCTTTTTTAATTTCCACATCACATTTTCCTTTTAATTAAAAAGCATTTGTTATTTTTTGATTGGCTAGGAAAAAAACTTTAGCGTTCTACAAATGTTCTCAGGAACACGCCGGAGGACGCACCTAGGAGGCGGTGTTCAGCCGCGTCCTGGTGCTGACTAGGCGGTGTTCAGCCGCGTCCCTGTGCGTGGTGGCACGCCACAGCCTAAGTATGGCCAGCCCTGAGTAGTCCACTATCTCATGAGTTAATGAGGACAAAAGAAGCCTAGATTATGAGCTCTATTTACAAGAACACAAAAGGACATGGTTTAGCTTTTTTTTTTTTAAACATCGAGAGTTGGATATGGTATATATGTAGGATAAGAAGAAATATAAGTAGATTACCAAAATTCATACCTAAATACGAAGCAAAATACTTCAAAAGCTAATATAAATTTCATTTAGAGGAAAAGTACATGTAGGCATACCGCTATACAGAAAGAACATGTACAAGGAATATTTTAAAAAACAAAATATGTACAAGTAACATCAGCCTTATCTCAAGATTTAGAAAAAATTATTGCATCATTATTCTCATTAACTCCTTCTACATGTAGTAATTACCAGAGACACCCTTGCAACCGCCATGACTAAAATGTACAGGTAAACATCCTCTCTGCTCTCTTGTACATTGTAACTTATAGAACCTACCCCTGCAGGAAATAAGTTGTTAAATATCTTGGATTTAAATTGCGGTTTTGCCAATTTGCAACCAAAGAGTGATAAGTGATAACATAAGGTCAAAGATACTCGTGTTTTTATAGTTCAAATTCCTTTGCTGCAAAAGTAATAACAGAGGACAGTAGCCAATCTGGTTAGCAGCAATACCTGGAATCCAGAAAAAGATAAAAATTTATTAGTTAAGAAACACAGACATGTAAAATGTAAAAAATAAAAAACTCAATAGTTTCGTTTCATTTAATTCTATAGATAACCACAAACTTACATTTACATACACATACACAAATTTATCAGTCTAAACGAAATTATCGAAACAAAAGATTGTGGTGTTTGTTCTGCATTTTAAGAACCAAAAGAAAGCAAGCCACATGGAAGAACAAAAAACTTGCTAAAATAAGATGAAAATTTTTTCTGATACCACCTATTACAGGAGTAGAACCAGCATCAGAATCAGTTACTCGTTGATAAAATTTCAGTAAACCAACCATTATAAGAGGAAAAGAACCATCTGGGTCTTCCTTTCCAGTGATCGAGACATGTTGAAGAAGCAGAAGTTAAAGACAACAATTGTAAACACACAAATATATCAAAATAAACTCTTTGATTATAACCGGGAAATATAACTCAAAAACCCGGATCACTTGTGTTTCTCACAATCTGTGTGTTTTCATAGCTCGATTATACAGGTTTTATATAACTAGAATGCGTTAAAGGTACAGACAAATTGAATCTGCACATTCCAATTTGTCTGGCATTATCTATTGATTGAACAGGAACCTCATTAAGGACTTAGGATTCCAACAATCACCCCCGAATCTCTAAGTCCTTCTAGAGACATCATCGTGATTTTGACAGATCCTTTTTCAGGTTTCGTTTTGAGTCTAAATACGAATTGGGCTTATTTCTGGACTGGTTTCTAAAAGAAATTGGGCTTGGTTTTATTTGGGCTGAACCAATAACCAACCGACCCAGATCCACCCGACCCGGATCCACTGGATCCATTAAAACCCATCGGCTTCTTCTTTCTTCCCCAAACCAACCCTTCGCGTCTGTTCCTTCTCTCCCGATCGGTACCGCCTCCAACCTTCTCCTCTCGATCCGCCGTTCCCTCCGCCTCCTTGAATCGAACTGCCGCCGCTGCTACTCGACCCACCGCCGGCGCCACTGGATCGGGTTCTTCGCTAACTCTTCCGCCGCCTCCCCTTCTCGAGCCGCCGGCGTTCCCGACCGAACCACCGCCTGCATCTCCTCTCGAGTAGCCGGCGCTTCTGCTTCTGCCTTCACGATCGGTAGTTCCTCCGTCGCCAACTCCCTTCGAACCGTCGGCGCCGGTCCATCCGCAACCACCGTCTTCCTCCCTTACCAGAGACGAGCAAGCATCGCTCCACCCCCCTTCGGGTTTCGATCCGCCGTCTCTGTTAGATCGAGTGAACAACACTCGCTGCTGTTCGTCTCTTCCATTTTCTCCATCCGACATGATGAATCAGGTAAGGATTTGATTTTCACAGCCTTCTGATCTTAGCTCTGATACCAATTAAAGACAACAATTGTACACACACAAATATATCAAAATAAACTCTTTGATTATAACCGGGAAATATAACTCAAAAACGCGGATCACTTGTGTTTCTCACAATCTGTGTGTTTTCATAGCTCGATTATACAGGTTTTATATAACTAGAAAGCGTTAAAGGTACAGACAAATTGAATCTGCACATTCCAATTTGTCTGGCATTATCTATTGATTGAACAGGAACCCCATTAAGGACTTAGGATTCCAACAATCACCCCCGAATCTCTAAGTCCTTCTAGAGACATCCTCGTGATTTTGAGAGATCCTTTTTCAGGTTTCGTTTTGAGTCTAAATACGAATTGGACTTATTTCTGGACTGGTTTCTAAAAGAATTGGGCTTGGTTTTATTTGGGCTGAACCAATAACCAACCGACCCGGATCCACTGGATCCATTAAAACCCATCGGCTTCTTCTTTCTTCCCCAAACCAACCCTTCGCGTCTGTTCCTTCTCTCCCGATCGGTACCGCCTCCAACCTTCTCCTCTCGATTCGCCGTTCCCTCCGCCTCCTTGAATCGAACTGCCGCAGCTGCTACTCGACCCACCGCCGGCGCCACTGGATCGGGTTCTTCGCTAACTCTTCCGCCGCCTCCCCTTCTCGAGCCGCCGGCGTTCCCGACCGAACCACCGCCTGCATCTCCTCTCGAGTAGCCGGCGCTTCTGCTTCTGCCTTCACGATCGGTAGTTCCTCCGTCGCCAACTCCCTTCGAACCGTCGGCGCCGGTCCATCCGCAACCACCGTCTTCCTCCCTTACCAGAGACGAGCAAGCATCGCTCCACCCCCCTTCGGGTTTCGATCCGTCGTCTCTGTTAGATCGAGTGAACAACACTCGCTGCTGTTCGTCTCTTCCAATTTCTCCATCCGACATGATGAATCAGGTAAGGATTTGATTTTCACAGCCTTCTGATCTTAGCTTTGATACCAATTAAAGACAACAATTGTACACACACAAATATATCAAAATAAACTCTTTGATTATAACCGGGAAATATAACTCAAAAACGCGGATCACTTGTGTTTCTCACAATCTGTGTGTTTTCATAGCTCGATTATACAGGTTTTATATAACTAGAAAGCGTTAAAGGTACAGACAAATTGAATCTGCACATTCCAATTTGTCTGGCATTATCTATTGATTGAACAGGAACCACATTAAGGACTTAGGATTCCAACAGAAGTAAGTAACATATAACATGAAATACGAAAAAAAAAACATCTTTTTATGCTTGTTGCTCTGTTTCTGATGCTTGTTTCTCTATCAACTCAAGATCACACTTGTCTTAAACAAAACTCTTTTCTGGGTTTTAAATAAGGCTAACATTTTCATAGGAGAAGTGTTTTAAGGCACTATTTGAAGTGAAACACAAATCTTGAAAGCAATCCAGTAAAACTCAAAACACTGAACAATTTTTTGAAGATCTCATTATACTTGAAGATCTAGGGTTTGTTCTTGCCTTTAATCCCATTTTCCTCATTTTTCACTCCTTTACCCACATTCAATTGTCATGCAACGAAGGTTCGTGTTCCCCTTCCCCTCCTTCTTTATCTCAACTATTTCAGATATGATATGGTTGGTTTCTGGTTTTGTTTCTCACTGACGAACTTCAAGGAGGCGAATGGAGCTTCTACGGGTTAGTCTGTTGTTTCAGATTAAACCTTTATGTATATACATTCAGTTTGCTTTTTGTATTTTGGTTCATGATTTTTTTTAATCATTTTAGGTCTTTCTGCATCCAGTTTCCTTTGTTCAAAACTTTGCATCTGTATTAACATGATCCTCTTATGGTTTTTTTACAGGTTTCCATGGACTAACTCATATCTGCCATTGGAGTTTCTGTAATAGGGTTGGGAGGGACAAAAATGATCATATTGGTTTGTTTTTACAAAATGGGGCTCATGATGTTTTTTTACATCTGATGTTGGTTGCTATAGTTATTAGTACTGCTTTATAGATAATAAAGACTATTTAATTTTGAAGAAAATTTGAACTACTTTGTTTTTAGCAATATACGTTAGTAGTCACTTTACTTACAACAGGAACCACAAATGTTACAAGAACCTCAAGTAGCAACTAATTTGCAACTTATTTGTAGGACTTGGAAGTCAATCTGATAATGGGCTATGATTTTCTCAATAAAATTAACATATGATTCTTTTTTATGCCAAAAAGCATGCCAATGGCATACCAAGAGTTCACTATAAGGTTGTGCGGTGTGGTGTTTTCGACACTCACCTCCACATCAGCCGGTGTTTGTCGGCGGCAAACGCACCCATGTCGGATGCTGACGGCGCTTTCTTCTCTACATCATATAGCCTAATGGTCACCAAGGTGATGTTTTCAATAAGGTGAATTTTGGTTTTCAATAATTATATTTTATATTTTTTGACCTACACACCAATCCCCATTTCTTTCTAAAATCTCTTTCTAACTGTGAGTTTTACTTTATGTATGTGTTATTTTGAACTCAGTGTGTAGGTCTAGGACTTAGTTCTATGTTCGATTTATGTTCTGAGTTACAAAATGACAGAACCGAGGTACAACTATGTTACATTCTCAATTTTTGTACGCTTTTCCAAAAGGGCATAATCAGGAGGGTAATTGTATTGCACTATATGGTTAATTTTGAATGGTTATTGGTTCATTATTTATATGACAAATATATAACTGGACAAATATAAAACTTGGTTTGTGTGGTTGATTGTATGCATGATAAAAGGAAATCTCCATTAAAGTCCTAATATTTTGGCTTAGTTTATGAAAAAATCCCAAATTAATTTTTATTAACAATAAAGTTCCAAATTAAACTTTATTAACAAAAAAGACAGAAACTATATGTTTTATCTTCAATAAAGTCCTAATATTTTCGCACAGTTTACGGAAAAGTCCCAACATTAGCCGGTTTTTTGTCCTTATTTGTTAATATAAATTAATTTGAGACTTTTTTGTTAATAAAAATTAATTTGGGATTTTTTTCATAAACTGAGCCAAAATATTAGGACATTATTGGAGATTTCCCCATGATAAATTCATAATGATTCTATAGTTCCAGTGATTTAGCATTCTACTTTCAACTATTTTCCTATTTGGACATTGTATTTTGGCATTTCATTGGGTAAAATACAAAGTACAATGACCTAATAAAAATAAAGTTGTAAGTAGAATGCTATATTTGGAACATACTTTCTGGATATAGACAACAATGTACTTTCTAAATTATTATAGAAATAACAATGCGCTTTCTATCTTTTTCTAGAAATAACAATATACTTTCTTGAAATTCTGTTAAATAAGTATTTTCTAAAATTTTCTAGAAAAACAAACACACCTTTTGTATATCTGTTATGTGTGTGCGTGGCTATAGCCTATATGGTTGTGTGTGTTGTGTATCTACTATTAAAATCTATAAAAATATTCAATATAATGCGTCATATAAAGATAAATAAATAAACTTTATAAATAAGCATATACCCGATCTAAAAGGTTTAAACGTATAATAGTCATTGATATGGCCATAAGATATCAAATACGTTCTCTGATGTGGTGTACATATATATTTAAATTTAATGGAAAAAGAGATGATAGATAATCATAATCTGATCCATATTTTCATATCATATGGCCCAATTTAAATCTGTAAGCAGCTCATGTTACATATAACGGTTGGTTTGTACAAATGAGCCCATCTTTTCATTTATTAATCATCTGATTTTAGGTGATGGAATTCGGAAAAGTGTGGGATTAACATATCCACTCATTTTTCTTTTACGTATTTAATTAAAATATTTTTTTATTTTCATTATAAAAACCATAACAAACGCTTTTGCTCGGAAATAAAATTAAACTCATTTTATAAATTTAATACTTGGAAATCAATATTTTTTTATCTACAACAAATACAACATCGTCCAGTTCTATATCTACTTTTTTTAAACAATTTCTTCAGGTAATATTTATGCAATGCAAACAAATTACATGCATTACCTTTTACATGTATTATACGAATAAATTTGGTAACCATATGAAGTATGCTTGTAATCCAAATTTGGATTAATAGTGAATCCATAAGAGTATCTCTTAAACCATATGTTATAGATACGCTATATTTTGTTGGAGGGTAATGTGGCGGATAAGTGCATCTCGTGTGGAACATCATGCCTTCTATAGTGGTGTCGTTGAATAATGAAGAGTGTCCCTGCCGTGGTAAAGGGGCCGCTGACATCGAGTTGTTTGACCGTATTTAAGTGGGGAACAACATATCCTTGCTTGTTCTTGGTGCATAGTATATTATTTAAAGTAAATTACATAAATGGTCCTTATGATTTGGGTAGCCTACGTGTTTGGTCCCTAACTCTTTTTCTTTTAACTCGGACGGTTCCTATGGTTTGGAGTTTTTCTGTTTTGATCCCTAATCGACTTAAAATGACTAATATACCATTTTCTAATTTCTCTTGACTTGATTTTTATTGTTTTTTAATTACTTATAAATTTTATATAGCAATATAAGATTAGACACATCTCACATCCTATACTATTATCATCCGTGATCCCTTTCACACACACACACACACTCTCTCTCTCTCTCTCTCTCTCTCTCTCTCATTCACCCACCCCACACCCCAGTACCATTATCGTTGAATCATTGCCGTCTATCACTGATCTCATTCACTGTTGAATCCTAGCTACCTGTAACTAATCTATTTATACCTCCTTATCTCTTTTTCTTACAGAAATTGAGATCGACGTCGCCTGCCCTACAACTACCACCAGTTTTTTGATCTCTTGC